>JABFPT010002851.1:5832-16722 GCA_022817245.1 Nixonia krombeini
ATCTATTTCGGTTTATGACACCCAGAGCGATATAGAAAATTGCAGAAATTTGGCGTAGCGTGTTTACTTGGAATTTTACTTCCATATTCAATTACAAAATAATACCTGGTGACATGACATAGTTTCTTTGTAAAATTCCCGGTCAACAAAGTGTCAACGTCGCCGAACGGCAACAATCGATACGTTCCGTATAAAAAAACTACAAATTTATAAACGCGTTTTAAAAAACGTAATCTTTACTACATTTCTTTTTCCTACTCTCCCCACTTTTTTCTCGCTTCACAGAACTTTTGCTCACGTTAACATATATTTTCATAAGCTGTTGTATACTTTTGAATTAAACACGCTTGATTGTATGTACATGTTTGAGCGAATAGTTCAATCTGCGATGATTCCATAAAAATGGGTTTTCGATTGTTCCAGCGTAGCGCGTATGTCGCATATCGCGCGTATGATTTACCAAACAGAAACAACCAATACGTTGAACATGGTCAGAACTTTGTTTTACGAGGCGAATAAATGAACGGGGTACGCGCGCCATGCGATACGTCGCGCGCGCACCACGTACTCTTTTCAACGGAGTAATTCGTACTTATTTTGCTTCCGATACTCGGATAGTAATAATCGTTAGCTGTTTCGATCAACTTATTGCGAACCGGTTGCGGATAAAGAAGCTACGGAAATGTCGGAGTCGCGATACGCACTCGCATCGCCGTTGAAATTGCACCTCGCGACAGTTGAAACGGAAACATGCGAATTTACAGACAAGTCGTTATTATGCGTTGGTAAAAAACGCGTCGTCATTATTAAAACATGCTTCGAGTAATAAGAAAGTATTGCGAGCCGGTAGAATGTTCTCATTTTATTTTCACTCCGGGGGTTTGAGTCGTTCGTAAACAGACGTTTCGCAATGACGATATGTGGGCAATTTCATTTTCTTTCCACGCTTTTTCTCATGTGATTCAATTGTACTCTTTTTTCCTTGGTACGCGTACCGAGAGAAATCTGTTTAGCCAAGGTTACTGCGGTCAAACGTTATTTGCTTGAGCAGCTTTACGTTATGATAACAGTCCTTGCCGGTCTTGTACTCGTCATTACCGAAAAGCCTAGAAAAAGTGCATCGTTGCAACAAAACGACCTTGAGTTCTAGTCGAGTTTGACCTTTGATGTATCAGTGGAATTATTACGGGCGTAATGTTGCAGTGAACGTAAATGCAGGGCCCAAACAACAAGCAAGTATGCAATTACAGGAATATCGATTAATTACGAGAATCAAATTATTACGAGAAATTCACCTGATTAATAATTCATATACGAAACAGTGACGTGTGATAAAAACAGCGCAATAGCAATGTCCAATAAACACTTTCGAATTGCTCACCGAGGAATAGCTTTCTCGGTTGTTGGGTTTACAAATAAGTTTCCGCCGTTTTCAACAAAAAAATTGGGCATTTGTTGTTAAAGAACGGAACCTAACGTTTTGTTCGAAGTATCGTCGATAAGTTCAAGTTCTTATGCCAATCTAATAGAAATATCGTAATCAAATTGTATTTATACCGACCTGCATTGCGATGTGGTTGTTACCAGAATTTTATACTAATAATTTCTTGTAAAATGCTTCACCTTCAATTCCGTGTACAAAACTGAACAACTTGTAACAATTTGCAGTATATTTAACACTGAATATTCGTTCAACTTCACTCCAAACATTTGGGCACAAAATGTCACACGCGATTTGTTTTCCGCGATTTACTGAATTATCATTACCACGATAATACAATTTCTTTACACACCGCCGTATCGTAACTTGACGTTTCACAATATTTTTTTTCTTCGCCGGTTCAAAAGTGCACAAAGTACTAATAACGTATCGGACGTGAACGCGGGCTAATATTGTTGTCATATTCCGTGGATGACCGTTCGAAGCGAAAACCATATTTACATTCGCAAATGTATTTTTCCGGGCGCAATTATCCGCTAAACTCGATACAAAAGCAACGAGCTTGCGGGCGAACACGTGTCTCATTATTTGCCAAAGTCAAACAAAATTATCGCGATACTCAACCAAAGTTCGATTGTTGTTCCTTAATTATTGGACCGTCCCGACTCGGATGCAACTCGTTGCAAATGTTTAGATGCGAAATCCATACAAACAATTGTTTATTCAGGTGGGCCGCGTGCTGATTGCGTCATTAATGAAATTCGCAATTCCATTTCGCGCTCCGCGACAACCTTGAGATTCAGGCGCACATTTTCATCGGGCCGTAATAAAAAGTAAATAGGTATGAATTGCGACACTGACCTACCTTCGGAAATTGACATAAAATATTTCATTACTGGCCGACCGTTTTTCGCAGTAATTATCTCCGTTAACTGCGGAAACTGCGGGTCGGTTCGAGATTCGACCGACGACTGTAATTACATTACTTCCACATTTAAAGGGCTATCCGAGATTCGTCCTTTCGTTCATTTCTGTATAGCAAAATCTCGCGAATAAAATATTCCATAAATCGAAACTGCAATCACGCTCGAACAGTTTCCCAAATATTTTATGCTGGATTGTTGACCCCAAAAGTAATGATTCGAGAAAGTGTGTATAAACTACGATTATTATCATGTACATATCATTTACATATCATCTGCTGTATATTATTCTTTAAACTAAATGCGATGACGATGAGTTAAAATCATTTTCCAAAACAAGAGATAGGTCACCTTACAAATATTCAGCTGCGCCGTTATTACGCAAATGTGCATATTCTTCGCAGACATTGAGCAAGCTTTGATCTCAACGATGTAAGTATCTCCTAATGAACCAATTTACATTTGACTAACGCTTCGTTTCAACGGGGTCTTCGTTACCGACGACACCGATACCGGTCTTCCAGAATCGTCGGATACCCTTTGACCTCGGCGACATCCCGTTCGCGGCCAAAAATGATATTCTTTTTGCGGTATATCCCATAAGTAACCCGGTGCAAAAAATATTTCATTTATTTCAAACGCGTCCTTAAACGCGAATAAATCATTCCCCACGGCGGATTTATTCTACGGAAAGAAATTGTTCGACACAAATAAATTTTACTTTCTACTTCGGAATGCGTTATACGTGACCGTAAAAAAGAAGCGATTTGATGCATTGACCTATCTCTCGCGATAAAGAGATATGTCCCGGGAAAGAGTAATAATTTTCCCAGTTTGATAAGAATATGTACGAAAATTCACCGGTGGGGAAATAAGACGGGGCGATATTTTTAGTTGAGGAATGAAAAATAAATTGAGAAATGAACAGCGGTATGAGGGAGGAGGGAGGGGAGGAATTAATCGATTGCGGTAATAATCGGGTTTTGGCGAAACGCGCTGTTCTCTCGTATTATCTATTTATCGTAGGAAGACGCAAATAAATGAATGAAGAAATAATTACGGGTATTGGAGAGAAAGACAGAAGATGGCGGAACGGAAAATTCAAAGCAAGATCGAGTTCGCTCTCCGCCATTTGTTGTTCAATATTTAAGGGTACTTTAATTATGTACGAAAACAATATCGCCATTGATACTCGAAGATCAAGGCAAGATGTACAATTCATGCGTCAACACACGGCTCCCTCGTTCCTCACCTTACGTGCCTTTTAGAACAATGTTGCGGATAAAAACGTTACCGAGTTTTACCGTTGATGTTTCACTATTATGGCACAAAGAGCGTTACCTTTACGCGTATAAATTTACCTTTCCAACTCGCGCCAAGCAGAACGGCGGGAAACGTTTCAGCATCGGGCAACATTCACCTTCAAGGGGATATAGTGTGTGGAAGATAGGCTCGATTGCTTCGATTGGGAAACGTCTTGTAAAATTTGCACACATTTTCCCATTTCCACACGCCATTCGTGTACCAACATTTCTCCATCTACACTTTTCACCACCGGGGCATATAACTTTTGCGTGTAACAAATATTTTAACGCTTGTTCGCTCTTCAAACGATTATTGTACATTTTAAAGTTTTTAATTAATGTTTAACCGTTATTTTGCCTTTTAACGATTAATTCCCATTTAACGTGTATTGCGTAGAATTGCTTGCAATACCATTTTTCTACGGTCCAATTCATATTTATACAAACCTGGTACATTGGATATCGTATTAAACATAGAGTATCTGCCAAATTCCAAAATACTCTGATCCATTGCAAACCAACGTAGAAATATTTAACGTTACTTTTAGCAATAAACGACGTCCGTGATGAAATGCCAGAAATGGGA
The DNA here is from genome assembly GCA_022817245.1 of Nixonia krombeini. Lineage (NCBI taxonomy): Eukaryota > Metazoa > Arthropoda > Insecta > Hymenoptera > Scelionidae > Nixonia > Nixonia krombeini. The sequence goes on from JABFPT010002851.1 coordinate 10,087, forward strand.
AATTTCTTTGTTACGCAAACAGCTTGTAAAATCAATACGCGTTCTCGGGATAAATATCTCGCTGATTTTATTAGACAAATTTGCGGACCGTCACAGTCTCGGTGGAAAATGTGACCGGGTTAAAATAGCGAGCAAGCGTAAAAAGTGCGGATGAGTTCGAAAGGTTGAAGTTGACGGTAGGACGGACGCGTTTGGAAAGGCGGTGATCGAAAGATGCAGTTTCCGACGCAGCCGGACGCGACGAGAGCAAACTCTCCGCAGAAATCCTCGCGGTTGTTCGCGAGAGCGACGAGCGATATGACAGCGTAACCGCGTTAACAAAATCGGGCCGGCGTTCGCGGGAAAAACACGTCTCTGAATAGGAAAGTGCGGCGATCGATAATTAATTTAAACGGCTGACGGTATTTGTCGTTGCAACCTGTGTGATATTTGTTCCGTTGCGAGCGAATCGACCGTTGTTTTCCCGCTGTCGTCTCGTCCGGTGCCAATATCAGCGGTTTCCCCTGTAGCTGGAAAAGCGCGCATATAACGCGTCGGCTTTCACCGTCGACGTTTCCCGCGAAGCAGAAAATATGCGCATAGAATAAAGAGGCGAGCGACAGGTATCATTTGCCGCGGTAATGTCGTTCCCCACTTGGGGAACGCGCGTGTACCTATATCTCGATTCAGCTGACAGAAAAGAGAGACAAAGTGCGCCTGCAGCCCGAAGGTTACGCTCTCGAAAGAAGCTCGGGTGAAACGGCAGACAGTGCTCTCGTGGAAAAGGCTCGTAGCGAGGCTCGCCGCGCGTTATGCAAGCTAACGCCCGGTCGTGTTTTTTCTCGCGCGGTTATCTCACCATTTTCTCTGCTCTCTTTTCAACGAATCCAACCTTATCGCGATCCGCCGCATCCGATCAGCTTGCATTAAGCAAATTACTCGCAACTGTTACATAGATTAACGCATCGAGCAAGCGATCCGGCTGTGTATGATAAAGCAGCTCGAACCGGGAATCTAATTAGGTAGAAATGAAGAATCGAGAGCCTTCGACGATGCTCGATGCTTTCGACGATGCTTTCCCGGTCGGCGTTTCCACCGATTCGCGGACAGCCGGCTGCACATTCCGCGTGAACAAAAGCGAGCAGGGCGCGATAACCCGCTGCACGGGACAATGATCACCGGCCGATCGAAAGGAGATAATAAAAGTCCGTCCGACGCTCGTCCCGCCGAATCATCGATGTCACGGCTCAGCTATTCTAAGGGCTAATTACTGAGCACGAGTCACTTTTACGCTCGCGTGTTCGCACACGCTCGACCTTTGCCCGATAACGGTGTATCTTAACGAGAGGAAAGAGGAGTGCAAACTTTCTGGAATACGTGCAATTTCACCGTCGCTATTCCTAAACGCATTAACGCTCATTACGCGGCGGAGCACAGTGTGATTAATCGATAAACCAATTATTATATGCACGTAACGGACGTTTGCATATCCTCGATAATTCGTACATTTTTTCGCGTTACTCCCCGCTGCGGCGTAACGTGCCGTAGATCCGGATAAGTGCGACCACAATTGCAGCTGCTGTTTACAAAGTACCGTGAAAAAAAGAGCGTGATGCTAATGACGGCCTTGTACTGTAATTCAATCGTATCGCGAGCATATTAACGAGCCTGTTACGGATATTAACATTGTGATAAAACCGGCTAAAACGTCGTAGTATCGCTAACTGTGCAATGGCGGGAGGAACGTCGTAAGGAATTTGTGGCAGCATCCGTAACAGCTTCGCAATTGCCGCAGCCATGATCCGTAATCTTCTTAAACGGCGGAATGCAAATAACAGTAGTTTTCAATTACAAGGCTAACGCGTGATTTAGAAAGGTGTGGAAAAAATGTGTATTCGAAAGGTGTGAAAAATATTTTGTCGTTGCAGGTGGATCGGCGGGCGCGGTAGTGGCGTCGAGACTGAGCGAAATCCCTGAATGGAAGGTTCTGCTTTTGGAGGCAGGTCCGGATGAGCCTCCCGGAGCGGAAGTACCGAGCATGGTGGCAATGTTTTTAGGCAAGTATTGCTACTTATTCGCCGGTTGGTCTTATTCGTTAATCCGATCTAATTATAATCTAATTTATAATGTAATCTAATTAAAAATAATGGTAATCTAATTGTTTGATTTGATTATCTATATTGCGACGACCTTTAGGGAGCGACATTGACTGGCAGTACAGGACGAGCAACGAGACGTTTGCCTGCTTGTCCACCGGAGGTTCGTGCAGCTGGCCCAGAGGTAAGAACCTTGGCGGGAGTTCGGTACACAACGGGATGATGTACATACGAGGCCACGCAAAAGACTACGACGACTGGGCCGCGATAGGCAACAACGGCTGGTCCTGGCGAGACGTTAGTTCAGTTGTGTCAACGATATTTTCGAAAACGACTTTTCAGCGATAACGATTGAGTAACTATACTCGTTCCGCAGGTGCTACCATATTTCATCTGCTCGGAGAACAACACGGAAATCCACAGGGTCGGGAAAAAGTATCACGGGAGTGGTGGCCCTTTGAACGTGGAGAGATTCCCTTGGCAGCCCGAAATAACGAAGGATATACTGGCTGCGGCGAACGAGGCGGGCTACGGAACAAGCGAAGATCTTAACGGAGATCAGTACACGGGATTCACCGTGGCTCAAACTAACAGCGAAGATGGGACAAGAGTTAGCAGCGCCAAGGCTTTCCTCGGCAAAGCCAGGGGACGACCTAATCTCCACATAGCGTTGAACGCGACCGTTACTAAAATCGTAATTGAGAATTTAAAGGCCACCGGAGTCCAGTATTATCAAGTAAGTTCATTCGTGGGTAAATAATAAATAATAGAATTCAATCAAATTTCCACGGAGAGAGAGAGTTGGATGAATTGCATCGTGTGTAATGCGTGATGAAAAATTGTTTATCGGAATGAGGAACGTCAGTTTGGTACTGACAAATCGTTTCCACGAATGCTTTTCAGAACGGGAATTTCCGCGTAGCCAGAGCAATGAAGGAAGTCATAGTTTCCGGGGGTGCTGTGAATTCCCCGCAGCTGCTGCTGTTGTCGGGAATCGGCCCGCAGGAACACCTCAGGGCCGTGAACGTGTCGTTGGTGAAGAATTTGCCGGGCGTAGGTGAAAACCTTCACAACCACGTATCCTACACAATTTCCTGGACCATTAACGAGCCGAACGTGTACGACCTGAACTGGGCCGCGGTTACGGAGTATCTGGCATTTCGGAAAGGTCCAATGGCGTCGACCGGGCTGTCGCAAGTGACGGGGATAATTTCGTCCAGTTTCACGACGCCCGATCATCCGGATCTCCAGATGTTCTTTGGCGGATACCAGGCAGCTTGCGCGACCACCGGCGAGGTTGGTGCCCTGCTCGACGGCAACCGAAGGAGCATCAGCATATCCCCGACGAACCTCCAGCCCCGGAGCCGAGGTAATTAACAAGCGGGCCATTTGCGGAACGCCGTTCGTTGCGTCGTGTGGCAATTAATTAACCGGGCTTTAACGAAATACAGGTACGCTGCGATTGGCCAGCAACAATCCCTTCGCTCAGCCGATCATTCACGGGAACTACTTGAGCGATCCGGTGGACGCGGCCGTGCTGGTGGAAGGAATCCAAATAGCCTTCGCTCTGGTTAACACAACGGCCATGAAAAAGTATCACATGGTTCTTGGAAACCAGCCTATTCCCGCGTGTTCCCGCTTCCCCTTCTTAAGCCGGGATTACTGGAGTTGCGCCGTGAGTCAAGACACGGGACCCGAGAATCATCAAGCCGGCTCCTGCAAAATGGGTCCGGCCACCGACCCCATGGCCGTCGTTGATCCCGAGCTCAGAGTCCACGGGATTCTCGGACTTCGCGTGGCTGACGCGTCCATCATGCCTAAGGTATTACGTTGCCTTGCGTTACTCAGACGAGATTTTCCAAATTTGACAACTCTGACCTCAATACAATCTTTACTATTTCACTACCTTCCTATTTACGAACGTCTACTACACTCCCGAAATCATAAATAACGGGTCAAACATACGGCTTTTAGAATCACGTGATATTCGATTTTGCATTTCGCTGAGTACTCGAAATTACGTCATTGCAGTGATTTACGACGTATCGAATAATTAAAAATTCCGAGGTACGTTGAAAAAGCCGCTTTCATTCCCTAAATATTAGTTCCTCCTACCGAGGGTCGAAATAGGCTTGTGCATAATTCGACACGCTCCAGAAAACACGCAGTTACATCGAGATTGAAATTTCCATAATACAACCTTCCTTTTTCAGTAGAACGTCGAGAGCGCTGGGTTTGAAATAGTAATAACTAAACATTTCATTGCAACAACTAAAGTTTAATTGCTCCAACATCGAAAACTACCCTTGCCACTGACATGTTCAATTATCCATATAGCGGTTCGATCGTATTCCGTCGGACGACAAAAGTGGCTGCATTGAATTTTCTTTCGCTTATTACAGGTTCCGTCTGGCAACACCGGAGCACCAACAATGATGATAGGCGAGAGAGCGGCGGCATTTATCAAGAAAGACTGGGGAGCACGGCCCACACACTGGTATGGGAAACCGACAATATTTTGGAAGCACGGTCGATGAGTCTATTAGTAGATGAATCAGTTTCAACTCGAAAACTGATGATCGATTAGTTAAATACAATTATCAACATTTCCACCAGTTCCTCCGCTATGATCGACAACTCGCTGGACCTGCTTCAGTGGGGCATCAAGTACGTGGACTGGGACGACGAGTACTGGTGACGCACGCTTGCCCTTCGTCACCTCCCTCACGTCGGATCAACGTTCGGCCAATCCGAAACTTATCGTCGTCAACAGCGAGGAACGCTGACACTTATTTAACGAACGGATTTAGCCTAATAATTAATCACTACTTTGCTATTGACAAACGATGCGTCCCGTACCGTAACCCGATAACGCGTATCTGTATGCCGTAATTAATTAGTCGGTACGAAATCAGGGATCACACGAAAGTAGTCACAGAACTCGTTGCAAATCTGACAATCGCTGTTGTCCCCGCAACACGGAAAGGCGTAACTTAAGCTCTAGCAGTCATACCTGCACTGTATTTAATTATACTCTTAAGAACTGTACCATACTTGGGTGCTGAATGAAAATAATGCCACGTTGCGAATGCCGAGATGAGTATGTATTTGTGTACAACGATCGTCGTTTTCAAGTCGTCAAACGCTACCTTCCGCTTTCATTTTAGCTTTTATTTGCAAAGTTCGATCATTTCTGAACAAAATTTCGACAGTTACTCGCCAAAGAAGAGACGCTACTTCAGCTGTGAAACGCGGCCAGCTTATAAATCCAGGTGAATTCTGTCCAGCCAGACGCTCATCGAGCAATCATCAAATTACATGTAGCAAAATCTGACGTTTCACTCGTCGGGAATTGTACTCAATAAACGATTGCCTTGTTTGAAAAGCACGTTTCCCGTCATTTCGCCCAGCGACTGTCGACCGCGGCCTAACGAATGTGAATCGTCGCGATGTGGAAGTCGCATAATCGGACGAATCTCGCAAATTGTACATTTCCGCGCAACTATTCCTTGACTTTAACAACTTGCACAGTTCCGGTATGCTCTTCGAAGTCGAATGTACGCTGACAAATACCCTTCTTGCGGAGTTCGAGTCACGTGAGCGAAAGCCTCCGCCGTGGAAGCTTCGGAGCGAATCCTTATTCCGGTCGAACGGTTGTACACTGTACTGGGTAATGAAATAAAAGTGCAGGAGGAAGTCGACGAGGGTTATTCGGATCCTCGACGCGTCAATAGCCCCTCCCCTCTCCTGCCCCTGACCAGTGAGACATTTTAATTAAATCTCTGTACTGTGTTGTGCAATTAATCATTGGAAGAAAACCCGGACTGAAAACAAAGCGATTTTGAGCTGAAATTCGAGCCAAATCCGTTTCCTCGATCGTATCGGCATCGCCTGTTCGCGAAGTTGCAGAACTTTCGCACTTCCTATTGACGAATTACACGTGAAAATATTACGCTTGGAAACTCCGACGGTTCTTCTCGCACCGGCCAACTCGATCGAATATAATATTCAGCCAACGAGCCTGCCTTCGCACTGGCATAAAACTCGATGCAATTTTCACGTTAACGAAAGAACGCAATAAACAATGCTTTTGTTAAATGCAGAATACGCGATTGATTAAACATTTCGTAATAATTAATCGTTTATTCACCAACGCAGAAACGCATATTTCGTAATAGACGAGGGTTTTTCATTTCGCTCTATAAACGTTAATGTCTGGCGCGAGTGAAAAACGCGGAGCGAACAATGCGCCGTTTCGCTCGTTTGCATTTTACACTTTTAATTACGGCGGGTACAAAACCGGGTACATTTTATTGGGATTGACAAGTGTCAGGTGATTGGCGGAGTGATTGGGAAAGTATGGCGGGAGTTTTTCACGTGTTCGGGCAATAACCCGTTAATGAAATTGACAACCGCTAACAGTAGCCTAATAACGTGCGCGTATTATGCGAGTCCGAGCAGATGATAGGATAAACAAATTATAAATAAAACATCGAACCCCGCGAAGTACTCGTGTACGTGTACGTTGTCGAGAGCCGTAACGACTGCTTTGAATTTCATG
>JABFPT010002853.1:0-14176 GCA_022817245.1 Nixonia krombeini
ATGTAATCTTGGCAATGTTGAGTCACACATATGTGATTCCATCGGATAACTGATATGCTAAATCACACGTGTGTGACACTAATCAATGAACTTTATACAGTAAACCTAACATTAGCATGACGTTGCTCGTCAACGATTTAAAAACATTGACATCAGTACTTCAAAAAGTTTTTATTTCGTTACGATACAAAACTGACTGTAATTACTGTTACTTGAAATGCAGGTATGAACCCTATAAAACAAATTATTTCTATCTTGTTCTCAAAAGTAATATATCATTAACTGAAGTAACGAAGTTTATATTTTACCTGTATATTACCTAAATGTCAAATTAAAATACTTTTATAAACTTATAATCATTCGATTAATTACAAAATTTAAATCAACATTTTAGTTGGCATTGTCAAGGTACATGAGCGACGTTGGAGGATCAAAATTATTAATTCAACAATGTACGTTGAACCATAATTTTATCCACGATATGTAATAGAACAGAATTTTATATTTTGTTGAAGTATTTATAAGAAATATTGGTAAAATTATGTAACAATTATATATGCATGAAGTTATTAGTTATCGTATTTACAAAAATTTATTTAAAATGTTTCGTTTGAATAACATTCTATCGAAGGGAGTAAGAAAAATTGCATAATGTTTTATAATGAATAAAAAAGAACGAAAAGCCATTATAAATACGTAGCCGCTTTTTTATGTACAAATAATATTCATTTGTTAGCTACAAAGGAAAATAGTATACAAATTTTATAAAATAAGATGTTTCCTTATATGCATATAATTACAACGATCTTCATACTGTAGTTCATTACAACGTAACCGACGCGTCCCTAATATGCTACTTTATCATTCATAAATTGTGAATAGTCCTTGGATTGTTCAAATCATTCAAATAAAGACATAATATACAAGTGATACAATGAGAAATTTAAACAGTCATACATATAGAATATACATGCATAGTAATGAAACGAAGTTGAACACAATTTTACCTGACCAACGAAATTCATTTTTATAAGTGTAAAGTTTGTGTTTCTGTTTCTTTAAAATATTTTTAATCTATGGAAAATATTATTAATCATTACATTATTAATATGAAATCTATTAATAATATAAAAATTACTAATTATATACAAATCATGCATCACTGCCTTCTTATGCTTTTCAATAATGTTAAAATTTTTAAGAATAAAATGAGAGCATCAGTTGCGCCGTGATTTTTTAACGCTTTTTTTTGTTTATATTTTTCTTGTTACAGATCAATTAAATTAGCTTTTGAAATATAAACGACAAACACAAACATTTGCCTGTGACACTTTCATTTAAAACCGCTGTGTAAAATATCAAGATATTAATAGTAACTCGTCAACCTGGCCTCTAGAAATGTTAGTAGTTGTGTACATTATGTATAGGTGTGTAGGTATATAAGTATGTGTAGTCGTTGCGTAATAAATATCAAAAAAAGGTTTAAAGACATTACTTGCATTTCAAGGACGAAGAAGATATCGTATCGTAGAAAAGATGAAATACGAATGTTATACGACATTATATGCAAATGTTTGTTGTGATGTTGTGTAAACGGTTTTTTATTATGCGATGCATGTAGGCAAACGATTCTAAATGCAACACTACGTTTTAGTGCAGAATTTCAAAGCGACAAAGAAAATTTCATTACAATCTTGTTTCCCTTACAAAACTCACTTATAGCAATGCAATAAATCGCGAGAATATTTCACAAATGTTATGCTAAAAAGATGACATTCATTTCGTTTACCATTCGATAGTCGTGTATTTTTCAACATTATGGATTTACGTTATCGATGAATAGTTCTTGTTTGATTAAACGAAACGAAAACGATGAACAGATGTGAGTTATACAAATCGATAGACTTAAATCGATTTTACATATCGTCGGTATTTTATCATTTGTCATCTTTGTTGCCATTTTCTATAGCTATCCCTATATTTATCTCCAAAATGAGTATAATGAACTCGTTAACGTAGAGATGAACTAAATAAATCTATGATGATAATTGTAGTGAAAAGAACACGACTACTGGAAGGTGGACATGAAAATTGTCGTTAACTTAACACGTAATCAAATTCACATACACGGAATAAGTACATGATACGAAGAACATAATTACGTTTCTAACTATAAATTAATTACATAAAAGATTAATTTAATTTACTATGATACAATCTAATATCTTGTCCAATAATTCGGCTTCTCTAAAAACTGTTTCTGTCAATACGAAAACTAACTTCTTACGCATCCTTCCCACTTATCTTTCTAGTCCTTTTCCTCGTTTTATCATTCTTCATAGAAAAATGGTCAACTACAACTTTAAAGCGCAGAACAATCGAATATAGCCGAAGTTAAGAATATTTTACATCCGTAGGATGTGTGCTACTTTTTTCATATTTTGTTCGCCATATTCTTTGTAACCGAATGCGGGAAACGTAATACTTGTTTTTGAACACGTGTCGTTGATTTCCTGTGCTTTTCACAGCAAATTAGAAACGAGGACTACCATTTGAATTCACTCTCGAAAAGTTGGTATTCTTTCAAACTTCAGTCATACATTTCATGCAAACACACACGTGTTTGTGCAGGAACATTGATTGTTCCATGTCTGCGGTGTGTATCGCCGTTGAGTAGACATAATTTCTTAAACCGACAAACCTGAAGAAAATATTAACAAGATTTAATGAAAGTAATAGACAATCAATTATAAAATTTATTTTATAGCCATTATACTTACATTCATATCACAATGAAGGGATCTGTTCACTGCAGCGTCACTCGAATGCTGTAATACACAAAATGTACTTTTATAAACGTCTGAAATTTGTTAGAATATGTGAGTTTAATGTAATATTGTTATTTTGCAGACAGGAATTTTGTACCTTGTGTTTCTACAACTTTCCATAATAACTATTCATGTCTCTCAATTGAATACTATTGATATTTTTCTGGCACCACAAGTGTGTCAACATTCTTAAATTTCATTTGTATTATGATTTTATTTTGTTTTTTTATGATTAAAACTAATTTTTTCGTCAACAAAGATGTACAAATTTTTGGAAACAATGGATCATACAAAGTATCTTTTCGATAAAGGTTGTTATTTGCACTACAAAACAAATGAAAAAAATAATAGTTAAACAACGATTCATATTTTAATATACTCGACTTTGATATGATATACTTTAAAGTTAATATTGATTTGCACTATCTATTAAAAATAATTTAATATTTAAATGAAGGATGTTTAAATACATCATATATCAATTAGTTTAATAATCTGATATTGAAAATCATAAATTGAAGTAGAAAGTATAACCGAATTTATTTGTGTAAATAATACTTTTTATGAATATAAAATTATAGAACAGGTGAGAAAATCAGTGAGAAATACAATCTTGTAACAATCGATTGATGTAAAAATCTTATATTAGTTGAATTTCTTGTTTTAAGTCATTAAGTCTTGCAAATTTTCATCTATCAGAACAAAAAAGTAATAAAAACCTCTTTTTCTTCTTCTGCTTAAAAAATGTTGAAATACATAGTTGTTATGAAAAGTTACAGAATCAGTACAAAATTTGTAGTAATGATGAAATATTTTATATAAGTTGTTTTATTAATTTGTATAAAGCTGAAAATACAGTAACCATTGTGTTTTATATTCCTTCAAGCGGTATATTCAATTAACTTAAAGGTGTCATTAGCAGAATATATATTAACATAAAATATAATTAATAATCACTTGGTAAAAAGAGATTGTTCCAGTATTGTAGTACAAATTTATGCAACAAAAACTATCGGTCCAAAAGTAGCATAAGATGTTTATGAATTTATCAATTTGTTACATATCCACTCACAATCTCGGTTTACGTCTGTCTGCCATTGTAAACTTATTTTACGTTATAATAAAAAAATATGATGATATAAAATTACATAAGCGAATGGGCTATTTTGCGGCTTAAGAAATAAGTACACTGATAAAGAAAATTATAGTTTGTTATTGCTCGAATCTAATTTAAAATCACTATATGATGCTGATCAACTACGCCGTTATCGGATTTATATTTTTCAGGGATGGAATAAATTTTTTTTATAACATAAAAACAAAAATACTTATATTTTTCATTCAATCCATGCTATGCCGCGACAGAAAAGTTAATTGTCCCCTTATATAAGATATATGGAAGATTCGAAAAAATTATATCTATGTGTTAATACCTTCTGTAGCATATATTTTTTCTAATGAGTTCGATTATACCACACATTTTGAGAATGAGAATTCAAAAACATTATAGAGAACACCTCCTTAAACATGTTCAATATATTCTCAAAATTCTCCTCAAAACATTGGATACCTACCTTTTAAGTTAATTGTCAATTTCGAGGCAATATAAAGACACATTTTTCCAGCTTTATAACAAAATGTTTTCACATAAAATCTTAAATATAATAAATAGCATATAAAACAAACGCTTTTTAATAACAGTAAAAGTTAAGGAATTTCTTGTAATGTCACAAGTATATTGTACTTATTTTTAACGAAAATACACTATCTGTGCATACTCTATGAATAAGAAATAATATGACTCCATGGTATGTTATAACTGATCATGTTTTATCCATCAAAAAAGACTGCCAGTATCGAGATATACATATTCTTTAGTCTGTATCTCTTATCGTTAATTTGTTACTGTATTCGGGCTATTGTTGAAATAAGTTTTAGAATCCTTTTTTATGAATGAACATTTCAGTGCTAGCATAACTTTAATATTACTAGTCAGTAATAATACATTTATTTAGTTAGATAAAAAATGTATTAATGGAAATTTAGTGCACGATTTAAAATGTTATTTTATAACAAACACATGTTATTAAATATGAAAAGTCTTGCAGTGTTATACTCTGAAAGACATATAATAAATACAAATAAGGTAATAAGTACTATTCTCATTTTCATAAGGCTGTATAAATTATGTAACGAGTGTTCCTACAATGTATAAACTATCAAAACGATTGACAGTATACATGTGTATCACTTATACGACATGTACAAAACTATCAATCATGTTTGTTTCAAATTGATTGAGTTATTACACAGCAGTTACATAGAGTAGATGAAGAAGTCGCGTTTTTGGGTACATGCAAACATTTTTTTACTATAGTAAAAAGAAAAACAACGGGCACTAATGTGCATCAACTGTTGATCATCAATTAACCGTTCGAGTCCAACACGCCGTTATTGTTTCCTAATCGAAAACTGCCAAGCAGTGCAATTGCCCTGTTTTCTGTTCATATGCGATCATTCATTCTTTCAGTTCATTATGTTATTATAGTAATGGTTGTGTAACATAATATATAAGAATAAAAACATGTACACAAAGTAAAAAAATTTACTCCAATTTCATCTTTATTTACCAGTGACACCGGAGCAAAATTTTTCTCGGTAGTCCCCCACAGTTTTATATGAAAATGTCCTTAACTATATTACCTATATTTATTGGATTGGTAAGCAAAGTGAAATTAATATGGTTATTTAATGATGCATGTGAACATTTTTGATGCGAAATCAACAGTACTATAATTAAATATGATACTAGAAAAGTAATTTCAGTGAATGTTTATCATTGTAAATTTCTTTGCATTATTAAAAATTTTAAAAAATTCTCACATATTTCATATTTTTGTACTCAGTCTTAAAGCATTACTTGTAATAAATACAATTATGTATTTCAAATATATAGACATTTTTTAAAAAGGACTTTCTTCTTTAGTGTAAGGAACTAATAATGTAAGACTATGTTTCCCGGTATTATTTAATTGTGTTATACTATATTACTTTTGAGATTCATAAACTTTTCTTTGTGACGATTAGGGATATAGGAGAACTGCAACTATTTGTTGTTATACATTGCATCATTAGGATACAGTTCACTGTATAACACTGTACTTCCACTTGCATTTATTTTCTCGAAAGAAGCTATAAAAAAATATCTACTATTGCTGTCGAATTCTGCAAGTATAAACAATTCGTACATTAAATACTAGTCTCAAATATATGCAAGTAACTGTTATATAAAATCTATGAGAAATTGATTGTCACACATTTAATATTAAAAATAAGTTTTGTAAGTTCATATAGCGTAATAAACACATTATGTGAATATTTATTAAATTAAAAATATATATAATTTATGTACAAAATATATTAAATGTATGCACTATATAAACAACAATAAAACACTTTTACACTGAAGGAAACAAAAAGATTAATTAAGTTACATTACATGAACGTTAATTTTACCTGTCTTTTTTTTAATGAAGTTAACTGTACTTTTACAAGGATATTGAATACAAAGTATTTGACTGTAACGGATGTCCACTACATACTTGGCGTATAAAACAAACGTGATAAAAAAAATAATATAAATTCAACATGTATGTATTTTACATTAATATTTTGACTATTTTGCGTTTAGTAATTATTTGAAATGTGTATTCGTCTTGTGCAATTAACGTCACTAAAATTTGTTCGTGTTAAATAGTAAATTACATACGAGAAGGAGATCTTGTATCGTTCTGATTAGTAACACACGATGACAGTGGCGTGGAAGTCGCAGCCGGTGTCTCTTGATTACAATTTAGAAAATCCCATATTAGAATCGTGTCGTCGTGAGAAGATGATACAATTTGGAATTCATCAAACTGTAGACGGAATACACGTCCAGTATGTTCCTCAAAACGTAAAAAAATAATGATAATGTGAACTGTTAACTTTCCAAATTATCTTTGTATCTATTGTAAAACTTATTTTATTTGATTTTTAATTCTTCATTTTCCTTTTTTGAATACATAAAAAATATATTTGGTTTACCTCCAACGTGCGTAAACAAAGAGTACTGGTTGAAGCTCTTGGATTCAAAGCTGCGACTAAATCCCATACTTTGATTTTACTGAAATATCAATAAAAAATAAAATAGTAATTGATTGAGTAAAATGTTTCATGATATGGCCACAAAGAATAACTGATATGCTTAATCTTTTATATTTTTAATGAACAAAGATTTTTTAAATAGTTCCTTTTATAGTAGTAACCATTATACAGTTTCTGTAATATCATGTGAAAAAAATAAAGTATCAATTATTTCGTTTCTGATATAACTTACCCATCATAGGCCCCGCTAACGATATGTTTACTGTCGAATCTGATGCATCTAACTAGTTCTTCATGCCCTTCCAGAATGCGTAAACACGCACCACATTCAATATCCCACAATCTAATGGTGTTGTCACTGCTACCACTAACTACCAAACGATCTCTGTATTGTAAACACGCAATTCCGCGCTTGTGTCCATTCAAAGTGCGTACGAACTCACTAGTGGACGTATTCCACACTTTGATAGTTCTATCACCACTAGCTGACACTATGTATTTTTCGTCAAAATCTACGACGTTTACAGCTGCCCTGTGACCCACTAGCACACGACGCAACGCTATTTCCGTCTGTGATGTCATATCCCAAACTGCAATGGAGCGATCCTGCAATAGAGGCATTTATTTATTTTGTATAATAAATCCAATTTTTATTACAAAATAAGACTTCATTATAAATATTAATAACGTACAAAAGTATTCTGTGTGAATAACGTACACTAGCAGAAATATTCTTTAATGCTCAACTTGACTACTACTACTACTTCACATTTTACTTTCTTCAGTTATTTGTAATATTCATTCTTTTATCTATCATTTTTGGGGATACACTTTTCTTATTTATATTGCTTATATGAACTACCATTTTACCAAATATTCGTTAAAGGAAAATATTACTTCAAATAATCTACCTTTGAACAAGTGACCATCATGCCATTATTAAATCTCAAATGTAATACAGCCTCACAGTGATGTATTAGGGTATTCATCATTTCGCCAGTATTTACGTCCCATACTCTTACTGTACTATCTGAAGAGCCAGATATAATGGCTTTGTCATCATACTGCAGACACAGAACTGAACCTGTATGTCCGGTCAACACCTTTATACATTGTAATGTATTTCTGTCCCAAATTTTAATCGTATTGTCTCTAAGACCAGATACGATCTTCTGATCGTCGTATTGTAGGCAGTAAACACCCTTCGAATTCTCACTTCGGCAGTTTATTCTTTGAAGATTGTGTCTTCCCATTCGCCAATTGTTGTCTATACTATCGATATCTTTGACAATTTTGGGATAAAGGCTTCTGTAGTAACCATGATTTGGATGATTCTGACCGGGTTTTGGTTTGAATAAAACTGACATCCTGTGTTTTAGAAGTTACATATTACGAATGTGTATACATAATTTGTGTGATTTATAATCAGAGAGTTAGGAGTTATATTTTAAGAATTTAAAACTCAACATAGATTTCATCACTCATTTATCATTTGTGTTTAAACGTAATATTTGAGTATATTTTAAATAAGACGAAAATAATAAATTTTTGCATTTAATTTCTGAGGTTCTATTTTTATTATAAGAATCTAATTCTTTTTTCATTACTACAATTACGAATTGTTACAGATATTCAGCAAAGCGGGTAGTATCCTCATGTGGGCCATTTTACATACTTCTTTTATAATCAGTATTTTTCTACATTAAAATATTATCTTACTTTTGTCAGTTTTACTGATACACATTTCAACAATATTACAGGAACAAAAAGTATTATATCAGTTTTAAGGGAAAATATTTATTTTTTCAATAACTGAAAAAAATTACTTTAAATATATACTTTAGAAAAATGTTTACTCTATTTTCCTTTTCTTCAAGGACACACAAATCTACTTAGAGAAAAATGTATACTTCATTTTTAACAATACAAAACTTTCTTTCACTAATGTTTAAAAACTAACTACACAAGATTGTAACTTTACATACATTGCGTAAGTTTAATTAAGAAATATAATCTGCACCTCAAAATATAAATGAAAAAATGTCGTATTTTAAAAAATATCTTATCCATTTTAATAACCTCGTGTAGCTAAAACAAAGACATGATTAATAATAATCTCTTCTAATAAAATTTAATAATAATTTAAAATTACATAAAGCACAATATGCAAAATGTGTGACTTCATGGACATAGTGATCAGTATAAACATATTCTGGATTTTAAATCAACAGACTTTGTATGCTTATATTAGAAAATTGTTTATGGTTATACAATATGATTTAGAGTATTCTTAGATAATTTAAAATAAAACACAGCTCAATGCCACTTTTTAATTAATTCCATACTAAATATTGAAAAACAATTGGAAAATGTAGAACGTATATATATAAATTAACCTAACCATTTTAGTTTAAAAAGCGTATTTATTATTGATTAATAATCAAATAACAGAACTATTTTAACAAGAAAATCTTATTGATCTCATCAAAAACTTATTTAAATTGACAAACCATCCTCGCCTCTCCGCTAAACCTCTCCAAATCGAGTCCGTCCTTACTTTTCTTTCTATTAATTTCTTCCATAACATCCCTTCACTAATTACTCTATACCATTCTTTGCATACTACTTCTGCGGCACACAATGAGTCTGCATCCAAGTAGGACAAAATACTTTCTGCAACATGATCTAATCCTTTTTCTGTAAAAAAAATTATGTGCATTTAATAACATGTAAATGGCAAGATTCGGGTATAGATATAAACAATGTTTGTCCCATACTTGGCAACAAAGAAATGAAATCCCTTTGTAACATAGGTTTTAAATATGCATTGATGTGTCCGTGCTGATAATGACACATGCGTGCCAATAACTGTTCTACAAAGAGTACTTGTTCCGGTTCACTCCACATCTCGAACAGTTTTAAACAGACTTCCCTTTCTTCATTGTACTGTACGGATTGTGTACAGAGTGTGGCCATTGTTGTGTCTTTCTTACGTGTCGTATCATATAATATAGTCATGGGATACTGAAAAAATGTGCTTCATTATTAATACATACAACAATAGTAAATTTGGTAAGCAGATTATAGATATGTAATAATAATTATAAATGTTAATGTTCATAAGTATTTATGAGAGGATGACACTCCATTTATTAACATTGCTCCCAAGTCTTAGTTTGAAAACAGTAAAGCCAGAATAGATCCAAAGCAACCTTTTTAATCAGAATCTACCATTTTTTCAATTTATTCTTTGTAATAACAAACATTATATTTTAAAGAAAATCCACATTTAGACCTAAAGTTCGAATTGAACCCAATCAGGCGAACATAACAATCCTTATTTTACTAATTTCATTTACTCTTCATTATTTTCAATTTCTGTACTCAAGTTCAGCTATGTCCGGCTCAACTTTATATTCTGAACACTTCCTTACTCTTTTGTATTGGAGTTTGTATAGGAGTTCTGCTTAAAAATATCGATTTGGGATTGCTTATATTTTGTTTTAAAATCTAAAAAGTTGTGTTACTTTTGCACCAAAAATAGGGAGGTATCTTTACGAAATTGAAACTGTTAGCGGATTTATCAGCAGATTTTACAGGGCGTTTCAGAAGTGTAACTTGCCATAAAACGCAACAAAATGAAGGGAAGATATTTTTAAGATACATATTTCTTAATACGCTAGAATACTGCTCAGAGGGGCATGCTTCTACTGTCTAACATTACACCCCTTCAGTATATTCCTTAAAAACGCGTTTGTAACGTAAAACCTAAAAAATACAATATATACATACTAGATACACTACAAAACAATTCTGATCACAAGTTCATCAAATGAACCCCCCCTCCCCTTTACGGTCCAAGGAAACTGCTCCCAAATATACAGAAAGTTTATTTCTCTTATTCCCACTTTTTCGCCGATGGCAACCCAACAGGCTAAGTACATATTTCGAAAGAGGCAGGAATTTATTCGTCAAATGTACTCCTCTGCGTTCCATAAATCTACCCCCAACGGTAAGAGATTTTTGTATGTCGCAAAATACCCGAATTTTTCCGCTGATATCGATTTATGTGATAAACCGTTTGAAGGCTACGGGTCTTTGTCATTTCCCAATCGAAAAATGCTAAGCGGCGTAATAGCGCTTATCTGATTCTGCTATCAAAAGTGCCAAGTAGCGTAATAGCGCTTCTCTTATTCCGCGTCCAAAATTGCCAAGGAGCGCTATTGCACTGTTTTCTGTTTATATGCGATAAGCCTTAATTCTTTCTGTTCAGTGTTGTTCTAACTTAGTATAGCCTATTCTACATTATATAGTTCAGTATATTATTGTATTGGATTGGCAAGAAAGTAATTTCGGTTTTTAGTGTGAAATAAAACGGAAAACCCGAAATTACTTTCTTACCAACTCTTACATCAATTTTATTTTAATTTACTTAAGAATGAACGGCGATCGACAGAAACTGAGAGTGCTACTATTGTCAGCCTCGCAGCTTAGAGCTCTGACACTTTTGACGTAGAAGAGAAAAAGCGCAATATCGCCGCTTTTAACTCAAACGGTTAAGAACGCATTCCGAGAGGTGCTAGAATTGTTCGAGAAATGAATCCCTCTTATTTCCGACAAAATTACCCCTTCATATAAATAAATTTTTATTTCTCGCAAAATAATTGCTGACATCAATTTATCTGCGTAAGAAAGAACACCTTCTAAAAGGAACCTGAATATTCCCGAGAAATTACAATAAGTGTGCAATACTAACTAAACTAACGGTATCTCTTAATTGTATTAAATCTGAACCAGACTTCTCCTCTCTCATCGTTACAACTTATCCACTCTTGTTTTAGATACTTTCACTTAAATAATTATTAGTCTGTCAACCATTTTGTAGAGTAAAGTTTGTTTTAAGTGCTATTAATGATGATTTCAAATATTAAGCGCAGAATCTAACACACTGTCAAACACATTGTTGTAATTAATTCAAAGTTTGTGATGTTAACTGTGTGCATTTTGGAGAAAATTTTACCTGTCTATTTTACGGCCATCTATTTTATCGATTGTTCGTTTGTTAACTAAAAGATATATTGTGAATTTCAAAACATTCTTTCAGGATCTACAATATTTCTTTTTGATTGTTTGTACCAAATACCATCTACTCGATTATAGAATCACTTAAAACACACCTGTTTACTAATGTTTTATTATGAGTTAGCATGAAATGATACGGACAGTTGAAGTATACATTTGTATTATGCAATTTATTTGAATTGTTTAATTTAACAAAATAGATAGTCAACATGAAACAGTAATATCCAAAACTTTATTTTTTAGAACTATTTGCAAATAAAGCAACAAATATACCCTTCGATGACAACATCAGTTGGTACTACGTGAAAAATTTCAAATAGGGTTAAATATTATTTTTAATTTTGTTTAAAGATGAATAAAACAAAAACTGTTATTATCTCTGTAGAAACGCCGACGACAAGTGTTAGGATCTACACAAGACCTATCGGCACTAGACAAGAGAATCGTAGTCATACGTGTAGACGGATCTCGGTGGCAAGATCTCTTGCCTTATGATTTGTCATTGCATACACTTTATGTGTTGTATTTTTAGGTAAAATCGCTGTAGCGCAAAAACAAAAACGATTGAAGTAGTTGTTTTGCCGAATTGAGATATGAGTGTAACCTGTACTTCTTATTTTTATCCTGTAATCTATTGCATGTGCTCGTTTGAAATGTCTCATGTTATGCCGTATATCACATCGCAAGTTTTTCGTATTATTTTAAGGCCAAGTGGTTCAAAGGTAACATCTAATACAAAAATACCATTTCATTATTAATCTTTTAGAATCCCCTTGCCTCCCTGTCATTCTATGATTAATAAAATAGAGAGAAAGAAAAAAATCATCTTTTTAGATAAACTAAAAGTAAGAATTCTGTGTCCAAAGGTTTGCCAATTCAATCAGTGAAACAAACTGACCTAAATTACACTCCATTTAAATATCTTATCATTGCGAATGATTATTTTTGTCATCTTTAAAAATCTTTCATGGTTGCAATGATAAATTAAAATTGTTATATCATTTTTAACTCCTCGAAATGTTTATGGAAATTCACTTTTTCAAGTTCACAAATCACAAGGAGACTACAAGTTGCAGTCAACTTTATCTTTGTTTCATTTCCGTTTGTTAGCATTTGTTCCGATGAAAATTACAACACAAGACCATAATGAATCCAGCGGAACTCCAAAGAAACCACAAGATTATGGGAGGTGAAGGTAGGTCCTTATGAAAAAAATTACTACACTGAAGAAATAGCAATGTTTATTTAATGCAAGCATCACGGAAAAGATAATCGTCGAAAAGTACTTAAAACTTAGTTGTTCTCTACCATAAAAATTGAGTAATCGCAACTTATTTACATATTTCGGTTTTGCAATATATTTAACGTAAAATTGTAAATACAAATTCCATTCCATATAATAATATTATCAGTTTATAATATTGCAAACTCATGATTAATTGCGTAAACCATGCCAAACGTTTTTAGATATTAAAAGCCGGTAAGTTTCAAAGACTAAGATCACAGTTTACAACTGCACAAACAGTTCGTAACTGTACAATACATTTGTAAAGGAATTTTCTACAGTACTTAATACAGTTTATTAAACCTAGCACATTGGTTTGGAAACTAGAGGAATATACGAATCAACTTAAATTCATCAATCAATCGAGATAGAGTATGAATTCCAATTTTTTACAATAATTTAATAGTAACTTGTTTATTAATTTAATCATTAAAAAGTTCAAATTTTAGGGTAAATTAAAATGAGTGTCACAAACGATTAGTGAAATGTTTTGGGGACTCTGTACCGTCACATTGCAACAGTGTATAATTGGTATGCCGAAATTAACCGTGACTGTTTTCATACTACTTTCATTAGTGTGGTTACTATTTTCCCAGTTTTTTATTCAGATTTTTAAAGAATCTAGCATTTTGTATTATACATCAGATTTTAAGTTCTTTTATGCTCTGTCATTAGCAAACATTTTTTCACTATATTTCATTACTATATTTTACCACTATTATGAATAATTATAATATTAGCTCTACTCCAATAAATATTATTTTATTTATCGGGTTAATAGTTGATAATAGTAGTAGTAGTATGAGTAGTACATGAGATTTATTACAGATACAGT
>JABFPT010002861.1:1725-12242 GCA_022817245.1 Nixonia krombeini
TCTCTTTTGATATCGTTGAACACGATTAACCGGAAGTTAAACATCGACGGTAAAATGGGAGGGTCTTTTTCCCCCTTTTTGTCTCGTAAACAATTGCCATGCGTAATGAGAGATGGAAAAGTAATAGACGTTTAGTTTTATCGAGTCGTTAATCGACGGAACGACATCTCGTAAAGAGAAACAGGAAAACGCTTCGTCTCATTGACGAGCATTTAACTTTCTATCCAGTTGTTGAAGTAATGAATACGATTAATTCAAACTTGTGTTCCATTTTGTTGCTTCGTAACGCCTTTTTTTTGCGATCCGCAAATTATTAGCGAAATATCGATTAACAAAAAGCGGGAAGTCGATATACGAATTAATTTTGCGAAATAAGAATTAAATTTAAAAAAGCGAGAAACGAATATGATTTAAATTGGTATGCAACTTTAATGTTCCTCGAATGTAGGAAGGAAACTGCAGTAATTATTATGTCAGAATCATAAAACGTTACAACAATTGCCGCAACTGTGAAGTGATTAATTGACTAAAATGAACGGTAATTGACGCAACTGCGAAAGTGGTTACCACTAAAGGTAACAGTTATTATTACCACAGTTTCTATACTACTGTGTAAAATGACTGTGTTAACCGAGCATTTATAATAAATGAAAATATGAACAAAGAAATTCGAATAGCCGTCTACTTTAATACTTAACGAATTGCAGCAATTACATGCACTTCCGTGAGTTTTAATTAGTGGTACATACCCTATTTTCAAATAGATGCAGAGAATTGAGGCAACTCGCACTAGTACGCTTGCTGTAGAAACCCACAACTACCTACCGTTCTGTAATAAAAAAAACATAAAAGTGTTATTATTTTATTCTTAAAAAACGCAAAACTAAACTTATCCTGCTAAATAATGTATGAAAATGTAGACTTTTGTATGAGACTGGAGTTTCATATATTTCTGAGAAGAATAAGTTAACTATATTATCTTTAAGTCTTGTATTATGTTTCTTCAAACTGTTTCAATATTAATTAGAAAAACATTAATGGAAACGTAGCACTGAGAAAATAGAAAATGTAGAATAATAACAATTCAGAAAATAATGAAGGCACCAATGAAAGCCAGAGTACGAGAAATAATTGTAAACAAATAATTGTAAACAATACTTCAATAATTTAAACCAACACAGGAGTAAAAAATTACATCTCTCTATAATTTGTTCTTTGTAAGAAATATTTTTCCACAAAGGTAAATACGTTGATCGGAAAAATATAAACCCGTAATGAAGATTTACCAGAAACATATCCTACGAGCGACATTTTTGTTCTTACTGTCATTCCAGTACCCGTTTTTCCCGAACGTTACCTCCCCGCGTCTCTCAGTGTCTGCCGATTTTGCTGGATTTGTCACTTCACAGCACTTTTTAAATTTTATAAAAGACTTCTTACTTGTATCGCGCTCCTTCTTATCTTTTCATTCTCCCACCGTAAATTCGCACATTGACGAAAACAACAAACATATCCATTTTACGTTTTGCAAAATACCGCCAAATTTGACTGTATTTGTAAAAAAAATGTCCTTAAATTTGCGATTTATTTCACAGACAGAAAATTATTTATACAAAATCTATTTGACGTCTGATAAAAGCAGTAAATCAATTTCAACTTCGTCTCAATTTACCTCCCCTCCAGCCCAGCAACTCGGATTACCCCGCTGTAAGCTGCTGTCGTCTCAGAAAATAATAAATTTCCATTTGCGTAAGCGACATTGCGTGTAATCCAGTATGGTTGCGCGGTTGGTATTGCAAATCTTACGGATTAGTAATCAAGAAGCGGATGGAGACGAGCCGAGGAGCGCGATGATAAGGGCGTCGATCTAACCCGGAGCGCGGGTGAAAGTGCCAAACACGTTTGCTCGTGTTCACCCACACGTGCACAATACGCCACTAAATCGGATTCGGGCTTAGCGAGATCAAAGTGCCAGACTTGTGTACACTTGGCCTTGCTACGTGCATGCACGACGTGTACTGGTTAAGGAACTTCAGACGAGCGCTCAAATCCCCAAGACGTTTCGATCAAACTGACCGAGACTGGCATCCAGCAGCAGATACGCTAAACAACTTTAAGTCGTTGCGAGGGAAGAGAAAGCGAAACAATCGGCAGATGCGGGTCTCAAAGGACGCGATGCAAACGGGCCAGTAAAAAGGGGAAGACGAACGTTTCCTCGTTTCGCCGTTTCCGATTCGATGGAAATCTGGGAATCCTTTATCAATCATCTCGGCAACGGTCGGTACTGAGGTTGATAAATAAAGCCCTTGAATTATCGTCGTACGGTGTTCGCTCTTGAAAGAAGCAAACGTTGAAAATCTATTTCCCCATGTTGACCAATTTCTCCGACGGAAATAAATAATAAGTTGTTCGATGATTGATACAGGTCGAACATTACTGCAGGGGTGTTCGATGAAATTCGAAAGGCCAAGCGCACGATCACCGTTCAAAGATACGATCGTTCACCCCAGGGGTAAGCTGGGGATCTGCAGTGGCTGTAGAAGAAACGCCCTTGGGGCTACTCTTGCTCATGACATTGCCCATGCGAAGTC
This sequence comes from Nixonia krombeini, assembly GCA_022817245.1. NCBI lineage: Eukaryota > Metazoa > Arthropoda > Insecta > Hymenoptera > Scelionidae > Nixonia > Nixonia krombeini. The sequence goes on from JABFPT010002861.1 coordinate 4,317, forward strand.
CCGAATCCCGACGTATCTTTACCGAGTACGGAACATATTGCTCCCAGGAGAGGCTCGGCAGTCCCGACATGAGATCTACGAGCTTGATTACCTTCTTCATCCTACTACGAATCTCACCGGCACCTCATACTCGGAATATTCTGCCGGCTCATACCACCCACGTTTCTCCCATATTAATAATGGACGCCGAGAGTGACAACATACCCGTTTTTCATCGATGCTTTTATTAGGCGCGCGCGGAAGCGTACAAAGTATGGGAAATGGTCGATCTTTGACAATAAAACGCGTTGCGAATTGGATCGAGTTCCTCTCTTTTCCATGGAAAAAGATGCTGACTAATGGGGAATATTGGCTGACATTTTCTTAGCCTGGGGTAAATGTTGGGGAGGAATGTGAGTGGGGGACTTGATTTGGCCGCGCATCATGATTACAATCCCATTGTTGGGAAGGACGGTTGACTACCGCGAAGTAATAATGTCGGGACATCGACTGTACGGCTCGTTTCATTTGATACAATTTTTACCCGAGGAACCAATTACATTACGGAGAGCCGGGGAACGCGATTTGCGAGAAATTATATGTCGCCAAGGGGAAATCTACTCTTTTCGTTACGCCGTAGATTATGCAATTAACTTCTGGTAATGACAACGGGGCGTTGTCAGGAATCAAGAATGTGCGTTCGGGAAGCTTCGTAACTTTGATCCAATCGTCTGTGAAGTAACGTAAGTATGAACACGGTAATCCCATTTCGAATCGACCCTAATCGGAATAAAATGAGTTTTATTAGAATTAATTACATTCACTTGGCAAACAATACGTACAATATATGTTCGCTTACAATTTTCCAAATAACTGTTTCTTGGAAGAGTTCAGCGAATCTATGTAAAACTAAAATTTATGTCAAAAAATCCTAGTTATTAAAAAGTCATAGGAATTCGTCTTATTTATGAACAAATCCAATAAAAAAATTTAAGTCAGAATTTTTGTATGACATCAAAAAAATGTTAATTATTCCTTGAGTTTAAAAAAAATTTGAATACAACTTTTTTCAATGAAAAAACCGTGATTAATGATGTCTCGACTGCTTTACAATTTATTTTACAGTGGCCGGAAATTAAAGAGTGAAAGTATCTTAGTGTTTAACCTGTGATAGTCCTAACATGCAAAAAATTGTGTGTTCATAGAACGTTAAATAATTTTATATTATCTTATTTCATCTTACTGTCAATATTAATTTTCCTTCTTCTTCTTCTTCTTCTTTCAGTTATAGAAAAATACGCGGAAAAATGTAACTGAAGTAGCCCAGTTTGTAAACAACCATGAATAGAATACCGGCCAACGATTGCAAGGGAATGGTGACTTGAAATTGAAAAGTACTTTCACATGCATAGAATACACCGTCGCAAAAGCGTCCTTTGAGAAAAAAAAATGTATTCCATCCGTTAAGAGTCACGCTGCTAGATCCGGAACACGGCTTTCTCGAATATTCGTTATCAGTGAGTCAAGCTGCGGTGTTGGCAATGTTACTTCATACCGCATCTGACTAAATTCCATTTCGAATTCCGTATAGGAAAGATTGAATTAACCAAAAGCACCGGTAAGAGCACTCGTTCGACAAATAAAGGCCATCGTGCTAACGTCCTCCTGACTCATCCGATCGCAAGGACGATGAGTATCGGTTAAAGTATTCCGTCAACCCGCGACAATCTCGACTTCTGATAAAAATATTTTCGCCATGTAAAATGATCATACCCCGCATGTACTTTACCCGACTTTTGCGGAATCATCACATATATCGGCTTGTAAAATTTGATATACCTATCTTATATATCGGATACGAACGTGCTTAACGAAACTGATGAAAAAATCAATCTTTCATTTTCTGCATATTTACGAAAAGGAAATTTCAGTCAGAATAAGAACGCACATAGATTTATATGAGTTTAAAAAAGCAGTACTAAAAAAACACTTAAAAAAAAACTTCGATTATCCTTATTCATAATAATAATTGGTAAAATATAAAGATATAATTGGTAAAATTGATCAATTAACGTATATTACATTATTAACATAAAAGTCAATACTCTTTTTATTTTAAATAACCTTTGTTAACTGCACTATTATATAATGCGAAAATGTTCTTAGATATAGTCAGTAAAACGCTCTATAAAAAAATAATAACACGGGCATTGCCTTGTTCATTGCTTCGCAATAAACGTTCAACTCCGCCTACGTTTCCCAACGATTCCGGGTAACCAGTACAGTCGACTAAACACGTTTTCGTCGGCCAAGAACGAGCTTAATTAATAAGCGAAATCTGCGTTGTTCAAGTTCCAGCGAATCGTTCGAAACATTTCTTAATCATCTACCGAAAAGGCAGGATAACTCGGAAGTATTCGCTCACTGCCGTTGTATCGGGAGATAAAGTTCCTTAACGAGCGAAAGGCAGATTTCGAGCAGCGGCCGCTATTGCGAAGCGTGTACGCACAATTCCCATTAGGATACTCGCTTTACGAGGGACTGCGAGAAGTTATGATTATTTTATTACACGCGTGGTGCGCCATTACCGGAAGGATAAATCAGAATTTCATGCACGAATTTACAGATTATTACGTAATAAATCGCGATACGTGATTCGCCGAAGCGATCGGTATCAGGATACGTCGGTCAGCGGTGGACCAAGACCAAAGATGCCGAGTGAAATTCGGGAAATAATCGAATCTACAATTATCAATTTCAACGGCAAAATCAACGGAATGTCTCGCTATAAATCTCGTTGACGTTCGTGGAGTACGATTTTGGTGGTAGAGTTTCGTAATGAAAAAAGCAGTGTTTTACTCCGAGGTTATTAACGACGGCGGATATGAATGTAAATAGCGACCGAGTTAACGAGAGTTGAGCTAGGATTCCGATACTGCTTTTCTCAAACTCTACTCAGACTTCATTTAAGTTCAGTTCAGTCTGAATTTAGACTCAACTTAAGCTCCTTCCATGTGATATGAGAAAAACTGTTAACAAAAAACAATAGATAATACTTGATAATAGAAATGACAAGAATTATACTGTTTGCAACATAATCGTTCGTTAATATTGTTAATGAATATTACTTAGTAATTTTATACCGGTACTTTGACTTTTGACAAGAGTTGAGTTTGAATAGAGTCAGAGTTTAAATCCACGTGAAGTCCACGCAGAGTTGGAGAAAAGTTCAAGAAAAGCAATTGAGAAATCTCAGCTCTAATATTACGTTACCGGTCTTTCGAAACGAAAGTTCAATAGCAAACTGCGAAGCACAACTGACGGTGACCGGCGTAAGTCTCGGAACGACGGAAGGCCGCAACGGTGAACGGGGATAATCTGGTATTCAAGTAGGAAGGCGCGACGATGCTCGGGTAAAATACCGTGTATCATACCCAGCGAGCGAGCTAGTTACGTGAGCGGCGAATGGGATAAAGCAAGCGGAGACGAATTTCGCGAAGCCCGTCGGGCCAACGCGCCGCAGGGCGGAACCCTTCCATAATACTAGTCGCAATTACGCCATGCCGCCTGTTATAATAAGGTAACGGTGTCGTAAACTTTTATCGCCCCTCTTTATTACCGCTCACGGACGGCCGTGTGTACATATGTACGCAGTTTATATAGAAACGGGAGTACGAGAAAACCTGACGCGGAACCGAGCTGTATAAAGTTTATGCCCGGTATATAAGAGCGGATATTAAGACACTTCAGGGTGAAGCGAAAGCACCAGCGTCATGACCGGGTAAAATGCGGCCTCGCGAATTCGTAAGATTTTAATGCCGCCGCGTGGGATCTTTCGTATAATCAAAAAACTTTGGCTTATGTCGTCGACGATGCACGAAAGCTCGTCGTCCCAGCGCGCATTAGTCACCGCCAACCACTCACCCACTCACTTACCTCCTAAAGAGTCACAAATATTGGTACCACGCAGTCGAAGTAAACGAGGTTCCCTCAAAGACACAACTACTTGAATCAATACTACTCGAGTGAAAAATATTGTAAGACTTACTTCGCGATTTTGATAAACGTGATTATTGGCTCGATTATCATGGTTCGTCGTTGTTATGTGTTTACACTTAAAAAGTCCTTGAGCTCATTTACTAACGTGACAAAGATATTAATCATACAATTATACAAATAAAAACATTACTGAAATTTTACATCACAGTACTTTTTAACGGTGAATTGACATTAGCAAAAGATTAAAAGTTTTTGTTTGGAATAAATCTAGAAATCTTCATTAAAATGTGAATTAATCAACGAATTAACAACTGAATGCAGATATTCGCTCTGCGTCGGAGAACGACGCCACGCTGCGCGACGTTTCACCGTGATTAAACGTCTTTCCGCAACATTGCCAATTTCTGCACACCGTAAACTTCTCAATGGAATATTGTACATAATTACATCGATTAAAAGAATTAATGGAAAATGGTTGTTCGCATCTATTCTCACTGAAAACGTAAGAATAAATTGGCCCATGGAGTGTATACGGACACCGTGATGCGGGGATAATTTCATTCCCGGCATCTTAATTGCAACGACGCGGGAGCGAGATCTCGCAGTTCATTTCCATGCGCCACTCGCTGCATCATTAACGCGCGTGACGAAAGACGGAAAGAGCGTAATGCGCGTCTGCGTCGGCTCGCGTGTGTGTGTGTGTGCATCCGTGTCTGTCATTAATTCATAAATTACGATCCTATTCCGCGAACACCGTCGACCCGCTATTTCGCTCGCCGACCAGTTATTTTCTTGCACACGGCGGAAGCGGAAGCTCCACCTCGCCAATTGTCCCGATGCTCCTTAATTTAATACGCCATTACGTTCGCCCTTATCCGAAGCATTCGTTTACCCGAGCGTTTCTCGCGTATCCTTCAACGAATATTCCCCGACAGCGTCTGGCAGCACGTGCCTGTAAAAGTCGTTTGTATATGGTACCCCTCGTTCGCGACCTTGTTTTATTGCCACCCTGGTTGACCATATCGACGGTGTTTGCCACTGCGAATAGTTCGCCAACGAACAATATTACCCACACGGATCGTGCGCGGCGCGTGTACTTAATCGGACACATGTGGCAGCGTCGGCGGGTATTGGCGCGCGGGATGTGGGTATATGTGTGCACACGCGCCGGCACGTGAATGCACACTCTCGACAATTTCATGGTCCGATATCAAATCGCCTGATAATAATTCTCCTGGCCACGGGAATAATTCCATACAAACGAGCGATGCTCATTCAATAACCCGATCTCTACGACGTGTTGCAGACCATCCACCGGCTTATTGGGGAGTCGAACGAATGAGTGAATCCCAACGCTTTTTGTCCCCCTTCATCACGCTAGGATTTGAAAGAGTCGAAAGCACTCTGAACAACTATTTCCCGCATCTGAATTAATACGTGCATTCGGTACGATCGATTATTATGTTGAGAAGGAAAGGATGAGTTGTAATAACGAATACGGGAAGGGTGAGCGCACGGAGAAGAGATTCATACAAAGCTGGGATTGCAGAAAGAATACGGTATTATGGAAACGATGTACAGAACTTCAACAATTCCTGACTACGTATACCAATAATTCGTAGTATTTAATGAAAATAATGAAATATAATGAAATTAGAAACAAATTTTATTTGTTCATGTAGCAATGTTACAAATATATAAGATCTGTGTGTACAATTCTGGATCCCTTATTCAGCACTTTGACCAGAAATGCCGGAGTTCACGATTTTCTTCCCAACCCCTATAAAACGGACCCCTAAAATCTACAAATAACTTAACCAATTTTCGTCATATCCATTTACTTTATAACAATAATTTATGAAACTGTTTATCCACTTCTCAGCACTTCGAGCGGAATTGTCGAGACCTACGAGTTTCTTACAAACCTCTATAAAACGAACCCCTAAAAGTTGCAAATAACTCAGCCAAATTTGACGATATTGGTTTAGTTTGAAGGTGAAGAAATTCGATTAACTGATTTCCATTTCGCTGAAAACAGGAATTTTATTTACGCATTTTTAATTTTGTAAAACTCTATATTTACATTTGTATGTAAATATATATAAATATGTATCTACACATTCTAGACTTTTATATTATATTCTGTAAATAAAAATATTTTAAAAAACATCCGTATTAAACTACCCGTATATAGTTCCATTTTAAGAATAATGCGTCTTCAAGATGGAACAAAAATTTAGTTTTGTCACGTATACGGGGTAAATAACAGAAAAACCTAGAGATATAAAGTTGAGAAAATTTGCGAGGTATGTTAAATGTTCGTAACAGGTCTGCATAACTATGACACAAATGTAGCAGTACAAAGGCGGCACTAAGTAGTAAAAACTGGAAACGACTTTTCGTACTATTCTGAGCAAGATAGTTTAGCACTTCTCTCAATTTTTTATAGAAAAAGAACATTGTGTCAGAAAAAACCACATCTAACGCGTTATAAAAATAACGTCTCACGCTATATTTCATACAGTTTAAAAAATTCATTTTCCATTGCTAAAGATTCAGCATCACACAGATAACAATGTATACAGCGTAACTTTTTCATGATTTCTATGGTTGCAGGTGGGGATAAATGGTCGCTACCCTGAGCAATGTCGAGACATTAATTGGCTGTTCGTTGCGTGTGATAATCGTAACGTCAAATTTAAATTACAATGTGTCTACTGGTACATAAATACAAAATAATAGTACAAGAAACTGTATTTTTCGCGTCGCTGGAAAGAGTATTGAAATGTAATATGATACGTACGCGAAATGATGGAAACGTCGTTATTGCCATCTCGAAGTATATGTTCCTATGACGAACAAATTACCATGACGATCAACTTTCATTACTGGAACAAAAAACAAAGTGCTCATTACAAAAGTGGCGTAAGTCTATTTTTTCGCGTATTTTTCAATAGTTTCTAAAGAAAACGTATATATAAAATTAATTGTATATCTTGGTGTATTTGAGAATATAGTTTATTTCCAGTATTACTAATTTTCATTATTTACTTACAATCATTCTGCAAAGAGTGTAATGTAAACCTAATCAAGGTATATACCGTAACAAAGTAAAAAGAGAAAATTAACACCGAATAGTAAACAAATAAATAATTACATTAATTACAGAGTAATATTTTTGAAACTTACTTTGTGTTTAAAGGAAACAAACATTGTCGAAAATTAAATCTCGTACAGCATATAAATTGTTAAATAATTCTAGACTGACTGCACGAACTGTATTTTGTGGTTCCACTATTGATTACTCCAGTCAAAAAATAAAGAGAAAACGAGTAACTCGATGAAATATTTGGTATTCTTGAACACAGTTGCTAACAAGCACGTTGTTTCTCTTTAAAAATGTGAATATTTTACAGCTATCGAGTTCATTTGCAATAAAAAGTGAATTACGGATTACTTCTCCAGTAGTACGAGTCAACGTCGTGTGAAGGGTTGCGCGCTAATTAGTCGCAAGGATCGAGGGATCGTCAAGAGGCCACTTCAAATTCGAAACCGTTGCCAGATCGGCTGCATATTGTGCCGAGGTGAAAGACATGGCGGTACAGAAGTTGCGGCATTTGCTGAGGGGCCGAGAGAAATCAATATTTGTACACAGTGTGTATTAACTAATTAATTTCGCGAGCTTCGTCCCCGCATGAGGGGTGCACCCCGAAAGAAGCGCATGCTTACACGCGCTACTTCCGGTATCGCCATTTCCCTCTATAAATCACTGTTTTCCTTTCAGCCACGCTGCAGTCAAAGGCCAATTATCTGTAACATAAATGAGAAATAAGGGAAACGAACGATGACAAAGGGAATGAAACTGGTGTTCAACGCGGCTCAACAGAGATTAATAAACAGATCTGTCATTTAAGAAATACAGTGAGAAAATATATAGAGGTGTAAAAG
>JABFPT010002863.1:4845-16666 GCA_022817245.1 Nixonia krombeini
GAAAGCCTTGAAGCACTGAAAGCTTGCTTGTTAATATTCAGAAAATATTATTTCAGTATTAATTTCAAAATAAAATCAGTACGCTTTATTAACGACTTTATTGAAAGTTGTTTAATTTTTCAATATTCAATAGTAGAAGCTGATGAAATATAAATTTTATATCACAGCAAATATTTCTGTGGGAGTAAATAACGTAACAAGGTACGGTCTGACAGTTTTTACGGTTCGTTTATTGATAAGTAAAATTACATACATCGACAAACACAATAGTTCGCTGATTATAAAAAAACCGTCATCGAGGAACGCTTGAACAAAGTAGCGTATATTCAAAACTACAAAACTCTTTGCGCAGCATATTAAATTGATGCAATTATAACCTTGTAGTATAAAATCCTACGTAATACAATTAAATAAAATGAGTCTAAGACATGTTTAGTAGTTCAACGAAAGTAATGGTACGCAAGATTAAAGGTAAAGGTAAAAGGTTTTTGGATTAAACGGAATACGCATATTCGCGAATTTTGCAGGTAAGTAGTCCTTATCTAACATATACAAGAATTAAAATGCGCAAAAAGATATTCTCTTTTGGAAAATTGTAGAATTTCGTATATTGCGGAACGTCTAATCACTGACTCATTATTGCATTTGCCTTGCTACTCGCAACAACGTGCTCTGAAGAAGCTGCACGCGCACGACGTGCATTGGCAGCATCGTTCGGGTCTTCACGCCGAGCTAATAGTGCTTCAATATCTTTTGTAATATGTACCGCAATGATGCGCCAATTTACTGAAATATACGTTGTATATGCCTATGACTTTACCAAAAGAAGTAAACGATAACGACGAAAATGTATACCAAAGAGCAACATCTAAAATTGCATTTGACTGTAAAAATGAGTATTAGCGTTTAGAAGTATATTCCAAAGGCCAGGAAATAATGCGGAGTATTTTCGAACTTTTTCACTCTTTCCTTGCAAAGTCAACATATTTTACGTATATGACAATAGTCCAAGTTAAAAAAGGTAATATCTTCTTATCCCCTGTCTAAGTCGTGATATATGGTGCCCATCGCGAAAGATTAGAATCGATAATTTACTCTGTGTGTAAAGCGATTATACATACACATTTGCGAGAAGTGAACAAGGCGAGATCGGCCAAGATCGTAACGGAGTCCAAAGCGTGTTTCAAATCATGTTATCTTGGCAAATCTTGTCATGTTCTCACAGAATCGTTCCTTTCATCAAAATTACTTAGGTAGTTTAGGGCAGGATGACAATCCCGATAGAAAGGCATGGCTTTGTCTCGTGACCGATTTCGTGTGTTTCATACAATGGTAAATTACGAGGGACAAAAAGGGGTACACACTATGCATAAGCAACTGGTGATGGCACAGCTTACGTAATCATATTATTAATCGAAGAGTCTTAATAAGAATAAGTTATGTAACATCGAAGAAACTGTAAAAATAAAGCCTACTTCGATCATCATCATCTTTCATTCAAATCTGGACTTTAGCTACTTAAGGACGTATATTTCTTTTCTCCCATATTCTCTCGTGGCTTTTTGTTAAACTAAGTTGATTATTCTTTTTTAATACACTATGCTTATTACCTTTTTACAAAAATCAATCCTTAAGTTTACGCAGAGAGGCCCGGACACGACCCACGAGATTTCGACGCTTTGATTCGTGCCGTCAATTCGCTTCTTTTACCTCACCCTTTTCGATTAAGTATGCTACAATGATATGCCCTGATAATTAATAATGACACTACACGTTCTCGGCAGTTAGTTCAAAAAACGTGTTCGATTTTCGCATCGAAAGAAATTATTCGTACTGACATTCTACGGAAATATTCACAATTTCAACGCTCTAACATTTTTTACAAGTAAACACTCATTCATTTTGACAACAAACATAGTTGTTTTCGTTAATAAATAAACATGGCCACTGATTTTCATCTATGTGTACATGGTATCAAATTTAAGAAAGTTTATGTTGCAACTTTTTTTTTAATTTTTAATTTCTACAATAACAAAACACATTGTACAATGCTACAAAATTCGTGAGTCAATGTCGAGCCCGTTTCACACGCGACATATGTTAGCGTTCAATCACTATACGCTATAGGTAGATAATTAATACATAATCCACTTGACGAGTGTATGTATATACCAATATTTACCGTAGTCGACACGTTGCAAAGCACGAGATTCTTCGAAAAATACTTCATAAGAGCAACGAAAGATCACTAACTAAAATGTTCTTTTTTCTTGCAAGTCTTGTTAACAATCACTGTCGTCAAAAAGCGAACTATCATTCGATGTTTTTGCGTTCATGTCAAATCAACGAAATAAGAAAAAAATTCTTAAGTAAAATCTTTTAACGTTTTTCAAGTAATGTAGATCACTCCACATGCGAATACAATAGTCGAAAAATTAATAACGAATACTTAACGTTTTTTGAGTTGTATAATCGCACATTTTACAAATTAATGACTAGTAACTAAAGCTGACCGCAACAGTGCTTCTTCAGTTTTCAGTGAAAAATATCACTTTTCGTGCTTCAGAGTCGTGTGTATATAATACATATCTCGCGTATGTGTACAATTATTGTTGATGGTTTGATACTATTTTATTTATCTCATCGTCATAGTACATTCACGTGATAATTACTATCTTAATATATCTAAAATATTTTCAACATTTAGCGATGTGTACGTGTATGTATGGGCTTGTGTCATCGTGTATGTCATGCTAGTTTACTCTTTTACCAGAATCGTGATCTTAAAAAGATAATGCACTAAGGAAGGGAACAAAGCAACTTGGTACAAATGGAACGGTTTCAAAACTTAACGCCCTACATAATTATAATTTACTTACAACTCAACACAGATTCGTCTAATATACAAAATAACGGTACGAAGAATGTACGGTCAGAAATAAATACTGGGAAAAGAGGTACACCTTTTAACATCGATTCTAGTCAAAGTGCACTGCTCTATCATCTGATCATATACAAATATATATAAGCATTAAACGTGTAATATATTATCATCATCGTCGTCATATATATATGTGTATATATATATGTATATTTATATATATATTTTTTCTATGTATATATATAAATATAATTAATAATATCCTAAGATAGTTATTGTATGAACGATCTCGAAATAACCAAGTATTTGCTATAAAACAAACATCAGCTGATGCCTCTTTTATCATTTTTCTCTTTAAACCTTTACATTTTTGGGACGAAGTTCAGAGGTATCATTGCCACTCAAAATAACTCATTTCCTTATCTGTTCCTCTTATTCGAACGTCGCGACATGACTTTTTCGGTGTATTATTGCTTTCAACATCGGCAAAGTCGAACGAGACATCCGAATATTTTCCGTGCCGTCTGGTCGAAAAACACCTCAGAACTGGGATTTATTTACTTGGAATGCCAAATCTTTGTTCTTAATATTACTATTAATGTTATTAGTATTATTATTATTTTTTCCTCCCCACCCTCTATCCTTCTTTCACTTCTTCTCTTTTTATTTCATTATTTGGACTCATTACCCATTTGTAGATCAATGTGATATTTCAAGTCTAAACAATTAGCTTACCAAACAAGACACAACGTAAAAGCACAAATGTTGGGAAAGTAAATGTAATCAACGCTCTTTTGTAAATGCAAATCTACAGATTGACGGACATTGCCCCTTACTTTACAGAGTGCGAAAAGTTGTAAATTGCTTTTTCTTCTGTCGATTACGACAAGTTGAAAGCAATTAAGATTGTATCATATAATTTGCTTTCTACTTGTCGCATTTTTGCCACAGAAAATGTTAAGTGCACTATAGTAAATGTAAGCAATTTGTTCTTTTTAATCTTAACATTGACGCATGTAATAAAGCAAGTTGAAGTTTTGAGTCCGCCCGCGAGTCTATATGACACACGGTTTTCGACGACCTCCACTTTGTACACGATCGAAGTCCTGAAGTAATCAGATTAGGTAAAATATTTATTTAACAAAACAAATGAAGATTGCTACAGCTTGTTATTTGTATAATTATAGACAATCGAATAACACCCAATACACATTCATCAAAAGATGAACAAGTGATAAAATTGCCCATAGTTGTTCAATAAATACTTTACCCAATCTTTATGCATTTTGTGAATTTAAGTTTTTCAAATGTTCTTTTTCATTGCCAATTTTGGATATGGTTTCGAACGTACGTGGTGCTTCGAGTCTGGGAACGTATGAAATCAATTTGAAAACAACACGAAAAACTCCAAAAAATGTTCAACTAAATGAACAGCGCATTGATTATCTTTAGAAACTGCAAACGAGATTTATTCCTTGACCTCAAAGTATTTGTAAGTAGGATTCTCGTAACCGTTGATTTGCATGTTAGCCACGTGTCTTTCTTCTGGTGTGGCTGCCTGGTCAACCTCGATAAATCCCTAAAACAACGTTGGTTTTACGCATTGGTGGTTTTCACGTATGTGTTCTTATAATTAATGTTAAATCAATATTTGGCAAAAATGTTGACACGGTAGAAACTAGTGATTCATATTATTTTGGAATAACCAACATTCATTCATACTGGGTATACATACCTGACTATGAGGACTTCTAGCGCTGCGCCTTTTGAAAACTGCAACACCGACCACCGTAACAGCCATCAAAGCGATTCCAGCGAAGGCAAGAGTAAAGTAGACTGATCTATTTTCTCTATGATATACCTCACGCCGCACAGAATATCCCTGAAATGACAATGGTGATGATTTCACTTAGCTAAGTACATGCTACAAAATTACACATACTGATAATTTAATGTTATACAATTTATTATAATGAAGTATGAGAGGAATGCTTCCACTAGTTTCATTAGAAACATGTTTCATTATAAACTTAGTACATATATATTGTTACGTGGGTATTCGCACGATTACATCTCGCGAGTGTTTCTACGCCAATGTACGAATGAAAATGTATTTTGTAATTAAAAATAATTAATCCGGTTTCATGAAACAGTACTTTATTTCTTATTAATGTTCCGATTTGTAATAGGTCTTCGAGATTTACAATATCAAGGTTATAAACGTACTTATAATTTAACACATTACTCGATGGTTACATGGAGATATATCTTTGGCTTAAAAACGTATTGCGCGGCAATATGTTCTGTAAAGTTTTACATGATTAACAGCCACTCGGTCTCGATTGGAATAGGTTTTACACCCCCGTTTCGGAGTGGGAATCGAGTAAACACATGTGCTTGTAAGATCTCGAAGGAGAACCCTGACTGCATTTCGTAGAAATCGGTGTTCCCGAAATTAGACTGAATTTTGTTTTAGGCAATATTTCAAGGGTCGTATTTCGTAGAAACGGACCTGTAAGATATAATAGTCCATTTGTTTATTAAGTCAGAGTAGTCCTACCGATACTTTTAGTTTATATCATCGGCGTTCGCTTACGGTGGCATCGTTTTGTTATTGTAAAATGTTTTGTCGAGTTTGCATTATTTCTTTTCCCGGAACTTGCGTGATCTGGATATGCCTTGTTACATATATGCGCAGTTGAGTTATTTAATATGATATATTTAAGATTTAAGATGATTCGATTGTAATGCAGATACATCATGTAAAAGTTACGCACGTAACAGTATTTTCAGATGAAAAACTATTTTTCAAACATTTTTGTTAACCCTTTGAAATACTCTTCGGGTACTCAGATTTTGGCTACCATTAAAGAAATGAAAAAATGCTTACAGGTTCAGAGTGTGATACGTCGTGAGTCATACTATGAGCTGCTCTTACGAGACCCTCATTGTGCATCGCCGCTACGGCAGCAGGCTGTTGCTCCGATTGTTGCGGCACGTTTTTCTTTTCTACAATCAAGTCCGCACTTTCATGCTGCTCTTGTTCCGTTCGCAACTCACCGCGTTCTGCTTTGCGCTGCTCCTTGCGTTCCCGTTCCAGTTGCTTCTGGTGTTCTTTTTCTGCAAAGTGAACATACTCTTTAAATAAACTTCACAGGCGAAATACATTTCGTATAATTACAGCATGTGAAAGTATTGTAATATTATATTTACTAATTTATTATGAAATACATTTGCAGAATCACGCCGTTCCTTCATTTATTGAACACTCATTATTAAAATATTTATTTACTAACATTGTTACACTTGTTTATCTAGTGAATACATTTTGTTCCTTATACCAAATGCATCTTTTATGAGGAAACATGCAAATAGAAAGTAAGCTTGTGGAACTAACCAGTTTCGTGATTACCTTGCTGTTTGCTGGTTACGTCTGCTTGATATTTATCCAGTATGGCTGCCTCTGCTTCGCGTGTCATTGCTAGCAGCAATCCGGGTGTTTCATCTTTACTTCTAAGCGCCAGAACATAATCGTTCATCAACCGGCCGATCTTATCGCTGAGCTCGGGGTATCTGTCGTTCGAATCAAAATATCTTTTAATTTTATAATTATCATCATTCGTTTCCCAAGAGTATTGACCCAGTCAACGAGAAATGGAAACAAACGCATTAGCGAGTCAATATTCCATGAACGCTTTTATGCTTTTTTACTCTGTTTTTACGAAGCGTTGAACTCGTATCCGCTTTTCGTTTACTGGGCTGATGCAAAAATAGTCAATTACCGCTTCAACATCAGCAAACTCTGATTGGTAATCCTATCGATTTCCGCCAAATGCTCTAAAGTCGTAGGTTTCTCGCGTTGTGCTTGTTCGAGACTGCTATCCAGAAGGTGTTTATAATGTGCGATGGTGTGATGCCGGTCTTTGTGAAGTGCTCTAAGTAATTTTTGCAAGCATTTCTGAATACGATGCATCTGTAAACCAAATTAATTAATCAAATGATGTTTTATTCATTTTTTATAAACTATGACGCATGTGATTGATAAGCTTTACAATCAGTATAGTATTTCTTATTACTTGATATTTTATTCCCTAATTTATTGCACTTGGACTTCCTAATTATATAATTCATGCATTATGAAAGAAGAACGGTAATGATACAGAAAACAACTTCAAAATGAACATTGCGAAACAACAGTGGGCACATTAACACTTACATTTGGCGGAGTTTCATTAAGAGCAGCAGTATAACAAGACATGGCTTCTTCATTTCTTTGTTTAACCGCTTCCTGTAAACAGCATGTAGTACACTTACTCTCAGACAGTTAACATATTTTTACATATACACATTTTACAGGTCATAAAAACGTAGATAAATCAATCATTCACACGTATGAAAATCAGAGAAAAATAATGTGTATGTGTACTGTTAATAAAAAAATGAATAAAATATTGTTACGCTCTGTTGTATCTCAAATATCAAAATTGGGTGAAATATTTCATATTAAAAAAGGAACATCGAAACAGAAAGATTCTGCAATTAATTGAATGACAGGATAAATAGTTTCGGGAAGCTACACGTGCCTGTACTCGCTGCTGGTGCATGGCACTAAGCTGATGCTTTTCAGCAGCACCACTGGCCTCGAGTGCAGCTACTGTTTCCTGGAACTTCTCCGTCATCCAGTGTTTGAACGCGTCGGCAGCAACCGGATCTCTCGCCCTTATATCTTGGTATCGCTCCTCAAGATCACTCCAATCCTTCATCACCTGAAAGCGTTGTAGCACACAGATTTCGACAACAATGCTTCGCGCCACTCGCTTCGCTTTATTCCCTGATACTGTTATGTCAAAGAATCGCAAGAAAATCATAAAATTAAAATATTCAATTTGATATTACTATTCAACTGAAATAGCTCTGATTTCAATAATATATTTTTGTTTGAGTGATTTCGTGAAATCTGAACATTTCTTCCATTCCTGTTTCAGATTTTTCTGCAGCATGTTCCTACCACGTTCACTCTCCTTTTTTCGAAAATCAAAGAAAAATTAGTGTTCTGGATAGTTCTGCAATAGTTCTAGAGTTCCCAACTAGCATTATTCTGAATAGAAGAAACAGTTCCGTGTAAATTTTACGAATTTAAAAATACGTTTGCTAATTTTACTCAGCACCCTCTTTTCGTGTAGAATCGCTCTATTATCTCTTTCTATCACTGTTTGCAACTTCTTAGAGGTAAATACTGTATCACATGTCATTACGTGTTCATATTACATGTACAGTGGTTAAATACACTGGATTGAATATATTTAAAAAATCCTTTCCTTGAGGACGTTTAAACAATTAAAAAAATTATGTAATGTGCAATAATAAAAATACAATTACTCGACAATTGATCATAAAAAAATCAAAGTGACGCTATACTGTTAACTTACCTTTGTTACTTTTTCCTTATGTACTTCCTCTAGGCGCATCTGTGCCTGTTTGTAACTTTGATGCTCCGATTTTGGATCAAAATGCGTTAGATAAGGGTCTGGTGTCCCCTGAGCCTGCGATGGTTGCTGAGTACTAGTGCTGAAAGGAAGTGGCATTGCCGTAGGCTCTGCTTTCACTCTTTCTGTCGTGGAAAATGTTGATGGTTTGCTTAAAAAAAAAACGAAAGAAAATTATGAACTTAACAATGGCAATCTTTTCCACTGTAAAACTTGTTGTATAACTATTTATATGAATAGCAATTCCAAATGTAGTAAAAAACATTTATTACAGTAGAAGGCAATATTCAGTTTATTCCAGTATCAAATAATATATAATAAATTGGTAAGAATGTGTTAGAAATAAAATACCTTGCTGCAATTATTTTATCAGTATGGCAGTAACGAGTAGTAAAGAAGTCACAAATGATGAATAATAATGGGTATTCGTGAAATTTCATCCGAAATTACATATCAAATTATTCAAGTCAAATTTTGTAATTTTACAAATGATCATTCGACTATGAAAATGACTTACAATGGCTTTACATTGTTACGATAACTCGTAATTTCGAAAGAAATTGCAAATTTAAAAATTGCCAATGAAACAAATGATTGAATTTGTATTAATCACGTGCAACGTAATTACGCAAAACGAGAATGATATGTGCGAGTAGAATGGGTGACATTTTCTATCTTACTTGGTAGTCGTATCGTAATCGTCAAGGTACTCCTCGTCGCTATCGTCGTCATCCGGTTGATCGCTAAGTACGTCTTCCAAATCACCGTCTGCGTCGCTATCACCCTCAGCATCGCCATCCAAATCGTCCTCGTCATCGAGGTCATCCTCGTCCTCATCCACATCTTCATCGATGCCTTTCGACAGTGGCAGTTCGAAGTGCTTCTTGGGTTTTATATTTTCTGAAAACATAGAAAATGATTTTCCAACATTTCAAGTAACTCCGCGTTACCCAATATCTATATTATAATCATTTTCCTTCTCCTTTTACGTGTTAGTATCAGATTATTGTGAATAGACATTACTGTGAAGAAATTATTATTTATTCATGAAACATTGAAAAGCACTTCATAAATGTATTGTAATATAAAACATTTTGGCCATGTAAAAGTCACAAATGAAGAAAGTACACAAAGTGTAAATTTACACTAGGATCCATGAATTATGTTAATTGACGTTTCGACGAAACGAGAATGCGGCAAAACTGTGAATTGCAAACGATCATTCTTCAGTTTGAGCGGCATTCGATTTCGAGGAGCTGGCCGTTCTTGTGCATCCAAAGTGGCGAACGTGTTAAACGTGCGGAACGAACTGAATAGAATTCAAAGGCTGAGAAACGCGAGTTCATTTAGAGACGTGCTCTTTAGCACAGAAATGAACTCGCCAGTGAAATTGTCTATATATTAGATGGCCAGTGGTGGATAGAGCTCGAGAGCATCGAAGAGCACAATGCCGATGTCAATACATATGCCGGTCTTTCCATTGCCAAGAAAATATATTGAACTGTCCTCTTTCAATTTACATACCGTTTCGCGGGAAGCACGTATCCGCCATGGAAAAGCAATCGAACACTATCACCTACCATGCCGATATGCATTGTCTCACCATACTTCCTTTCACATACATTTCATTAGTATTACAAATCTATTTCAATACCATTCTCTAGATTGTTTCCTTACTTCGGAATTCTTCTCGAGCAAAATATGCAAACGTTATTCGAACATATTATGTTCCCCAATTTTTTTTTAATGCTACATCTCGGATATGCTGACATAAAAGTGTACATACAATGCTTCATGTAATAAACTTTTATTTTCTCACAGAGTTTGTTGCAAGACTCGTTATTTTATGTACTTTTCTGTACATTGAGGAAATTTTTTTGCGACATACAATTTCAAAAGCAACTCTTATAGAATAAATACACATGTTAAAAATTGTTGCGCTTACTCATGTAGAACACTCGAAGATTAAATCTTAGTGTAGCCGTAAAAGTGTAACGTAATAAAAAATATATGGCGATGGATAGTTGACATTTATTGTGACCTGAATGGCCATTTGTAGTAGATTCAATTTCCAAATCGAATTTTCCTGTTATCCATAGCACGAGATTTAAATAGAAAGTTCAAAGTACACAATTGTGTCATTGTTATAATAATATTATTCCACATAAAGATTAGGCATCTTAAAGGTATCGAAAATTCACTCGAAACAAAACGCATAGTTCCAAATTTTATTTTCTCTGATACAAACCATCGTCCTATTTAATTTTTTGTAAAGTAAATGTTCTAAATTAATGAATAAGAACAATCTAACAATGATTTTGAAACAAATTTGTAATTTCACATCTTTTTAATTTACTTAAAAATGGACTTGTTTGTAAATGTCTCTAGCAAATATTTTCCAAAAAAATATTTAGGTCTTCATCGCTTAACTTCCCAAAAGAGATTTTCATACATTAACGAAACTACGACCTGTAGTAGAGAAGACTAAAATTTCGGTCGCCACTTTCCCTTTGTCTTTTTTTCTGGCAAACACTACGGCATACATTCTATAAAATATACGGCCAAAAACGCTAAATCTTCATTAAGCTATTCCTTTACAAATGCTCTTTTTCTCTCCAAAGAAGCGTAGGAAAAATCTGTTCCCTTTGAAGAAGAAAGATCCGAAAAAAGCGAGGAATATAGCAAGCTGATTTCAACGGTATGTGCCAAAGTCGTCGTGTACAATTGAGGATCTTAGGAACCTCTTTTTTTTAGAAGCGCTAATTTGCCTCTGTTATATCGGAGTGTGTGGTCTCGACTAACAAGGTCCTCCAGATTTTCCGTCCTCTGAGAATAGACGCCTTGATGAGATGACTTCTCAACTTTCGTAAAGCCACACGTAAGCTTTGCTTTATTGCGCTCTTAACTGGGTCAGATATATTGCACGAGTGTGGATGAAACGTGTCGATAGGTTTTCTTCTAAATTCGGAATTTCTCTCTGCTTTCGTTGCGTTCGAAATTCATTAAAAAGTAAAATACACCGCATTGAATAATCGAACATTTCGACCTTGTCACAATCAAAAATTTAATCACATTGCAGTAAACTTATTATAGTCAAGAAGGTTACAAAAAATTCATACTACATTTTTAAACATTACTAATGAAACATTCATTAAACAGGGAATGTGTTCTTGCATTTATATTTCATTTAAAATGATATTTTAATGTGTTTTAACATATTTTTGAAACTTTATTTCACTGCAATCTTTTACTATACGACATAAGTATCAGAAAAACATATAACTAATTTTATCAATGTCCACACGCTAAGTATTGTATACATAATACAATATCTATTTTATTGTTTTATTAGATCCAATTCACAATTTGTACTTTGTAATGATGCATTTACGATAACAAACTTATTACTGTAAAGTAATAAATAATATCACACGCTGCTTAGATAACCACACAT
>JABFPT010002867.1:6061-16661 GCA_022817245.1 Nixonia krombeini
GTTAAGATTTGTTTCCATACGCGTGCATATAGGTAAGATTATGAAACAACGAAGTCTTACTGCCACGTAAAACTAGCTGGGTATATATAATCGTGAGTTTGATCACTTGAAGACGACATAACAGAAGCATATACGCATTTATGAAGTGTTCACTTGAGAAGATTCCAATTCCTTTTGTATGATTTAAGTACAAGGTACATATGTGTAATATATTTTGGGTAAAGTAACTTTGCGGCATTTACGTGAAGTTCACAGTCACAACGCCTCAATTTAAGCATAAAGTTCTTGTTCAAAGATATATTAACTGTAGGTACAACGATTTATCATAGGATAAACAAAATACACGTTTTATTACGTCACTTTTAATAAAACAACAGCTTACAAATGTACAACATGTACATAACATACATGTTTCAAGTATCGTTGTCGTCGGTGCTTCCAGTGTATTGTTACATTTGAACACATTTACATACATATCCATACAATTCCATATTCCTTACACAAATCACATGCTGCAAAACATGTTTCTTAGTAATATACAGTTGATTTACAATGGGTGGGAGTTAGAAAAAATTTTATAGACATTTTCAATATATTCTCAAAATGTATATTTTTGATCGTACTAGAAAGGCACATTTCAGCAGTTATTTTATTTCAGATCAATCAAACTCTCCAATATGAAACCACGATAACACACCCAATTCTACTTTTACACGACTTGTTTTAATAACTAACACTTTTAATAGAATTAAATTTGTTTTCTAATTTGTGTTCAATCAAAGTCGTGTAAAAGAGGTTCGTGTAAAAACAGAATTGGGAGTACATATTAACGTTTTACGTTTTAAGGGATAATTCCCTGTATTTATTTTCTTCAAATACATCTAACAACAAATCTACCTTCCTTAAATTTTGAGATTAGGTTAAGATTTTTGTCTTTTCTTTAGTTTTAAACGCGAAAAACTAAAATCGTAATTATTACTAGTTAATTGTATAGCGGCGCGAAACAAAAATAAAATTAACATACATATATCACATCTCTAAGAACAACTTCCTCAAAAAACAAAATGTTTTCGGCTTTATGTGATGCACGTACAATAAGTGGAGACTACTATGAAAGATCAGTGTCCTCACCGTGGACCAAAAAATTCACGAAAACCACGTTAAATGTAATAATGATGACGAGTATTATTTAGATCAATATTCGATGAAGTGTCAGAATGAATGAAATAAAGCCAATTTAGGTTAACTACATCGGCCAGAAAGTTACTTATTTGTTTATAAACTATAAGATTGCACCACTCGAAGATGGCGCAAATTCTTAAGAATTATTTTAAACGCATAATTTTAATGGAAGAAACATAAAAAACAGAAAAACTTCCATAGAAATATTCACGATTTTTAAGAAGCGTGATTTTCATTGTGCCATCGTTACAGAAAATTGTAATGCTCATATAATACGTGCAGTTTAAACAATTATTCCACAAGAAGCTATTATGCAGCGCAGGTAAATATTGAAACATCCAAACGACCTTCCAGGAAATAAAAAAGTTGGACAGACATTTGAACACAGTAACTTGTCAAGAGTATATAAAAAATACATAAGAATATCATATATATCAAATACTAACTTTGTGAGAAATCTATTGAAAAACATGTAGAAAACGTTTCAGAAAAATATGTTAGACTTATGACAATGATACGAAAATGTTTTCCCCGTCAAAAACTTCGACTGCACAATTTAGTTTACTATATCTTACGCAAGAAACAGTACAATTAATCAAAACATGTGTTTTAACTATCAACGTAGTTGCCTCATTTGCACAGTAGTCTGTTTTTTCCAGTAATAATAAGTAAAACCTGAATAGGGAGTGACGATGAAATGGCAAAAGACAGCTTCCATATATTATTGTAAATTGAATATTTTTTTTTACAAGGAAGTGATGTTTGGATATAGATGTTTGATGATGTTTGAAAATAGATGTTTGGAAAAAATAATAGTCAGTTGACACAAAATCTGATGGATAAATTGTTGACAGACTGTTTTTAAATGTAGCTCCTCTAGTTCAAGAAGTGTTGTATACGAAAGTTGTGGTTAAGAATTGTCTTGCAAGAGCTTGTTCCTATTCATCAATTTCCATTGTTTAATTGCAAGGTCCCTCATCATTACGTCCAATTGGTTGTAATAAACACTTACTGGATTCGACTAACTAACTTTTACTGTAATTTGGTACATCACTTTTGTCCAACCATTGTGGCAAACGCTTGCCATTATTAAAAAAGGGAAAAACATTTTTTATTACGCGTAACAACGCAATGGACAAACGGTTCGCTTTTGTGTTCATGAAAGAAAAGGCAAGCTGCAAAAAAAATTTCTCCCCTAACGCTCGTTTAATTCCAGTTTCTGTTACCTTACCGATTTCTTCAAATGATCTGGTATTATTGAAGTATTAATGTTACAAATGTTAAACAATTTTCAGCTCATCATTATCCACCTTGATTTCAGTCAGAAACATTTTTCAATAACTTAAATAATTTTTTCTGAGTTGGTTTCGCGACAGACCTTACATTCAAAAATAATATGAGTACTTAACTTAAACTTCCTCTACATTTTTTTATGGCTTTAATTTCAGTAATTCTTTATGTTAACAACAAATGAGTTCTGATTTAAGGATATGTGTCGTGTTTTATGTGTTTGATTGAAACATTACTTTGATAGGATAGAAATAAAGAAAAATCTGTAAACATTACTTCTAAATCAAGAAATTCATTTACTGATTTACTTTATATAATGAATAATTTATAATGACTTGTATTACGTTTACTCTTACTACTTTTACATTATGAAAAATGTTCTACAAGGAAAGGAATAATAATTTGGTGCAACCTAAATATTCTTTTTATTATGAAGCTCCTATGTTACAGTAATTTACTGAATAATTCGTCACACAAGTAGATGGAAAGTGGTCCAGTAGATATTGAGAAGTCGAAGTGAGTCGACTGTGTATACTTAGCGGTGAATGCGTTAATTAGTGAGGTACTCACGCGAGCTAGCAATTAAAACAACATCTTCATTATTCTGAGTATATATGCCGAATCTCGCGGTGTGTTCGTGCACACACTTTACAGGACTACTAATAAACCTGATTCTGCAATAAGGAGCAGAATCAGATTCAGTTGACGAATTATACATATGATACGTATTTAATGATTGAAGAAGCTCGTGAACACATTAATTTGGTCATGCAAATTTTTGGTGTTACGAATGTTTGGTGTAAGGAATAATGACTGTTTAACGTATTCCAGAGGTGGTAAGGAAAAGAAACTAATATGTATTAATTTAATTTCATTATTCATCTTAACATATATAATGACTAAATAAATAATTATTCAGTTATGTTAATTTCAGTATTGTCTACTATTAAATTCTAATATTTTTACGTTTAATATTTATTTATTTTGTGTACTTACGAATAAACAATGGCATGACAATTTGATAATGATTTTTACTACATAGCCGTATCACGAATATTTTTATAGAGCTACCATACCATATTTAAAAATATAATAGTTTTTAAAAAACAAGGAGTGTTTGTGGCAACTAATTTACCAATGTTGAGAATTTGATCACAATAATAAAATTATAAAATATAATATAATACTTCAGTAGAATAACTAGAGTTGAGATTCAACAATTAACCGATTTTATGTCATAATTAAGAATATTTGATGGTACAAGTGAAGACATTATATTATGACGCCACATTATTTCATAAAGTTTTAGTGGAATGGAAATTTAGTACAGATACAAT
The DNA here is from genome assembly GCA_022817245.1 of Nixonia krombeini. Lineage (NCBI taxonomy): Eukaryota > Metazoa > Arthropoda > Insecta > Hymenoptera > Scelionidae > Nixonia > Nixonia krombeini. The sequence continues at coordinate 9,871 of JABFPT010002867.1, forward strand.
TAATGAACTGACATCCGTCTAAACAGTAGTTAACCTATATCTACCACTTCCAGATCTAGATCCAGATCCAGGAACGCATATGTACGTCCTTAATAAATGAACTCTTACTTACGAAGGACGTGCGTATACGCTTTCCTCACATGGATACAATATCTCACGCGGTCCATAACAAATGTTTGACTGCACATTGCAGTAAATCAGTAATATTATAAGTTGATGATTAAGATACTGTAAATTGATGAAATTATCATATTGCCTTTTCTTTCTTCCTCTTTTTCGGAATATTTATACCGAAATGGAAGTTTGAAAATTCAAATAACCTTGCTATTAAACTGAATAACGAGAAGCTATTGCCGTTCGAAATATGAACACGACTGTGATTTGCGGCCTCGTAAAAGCGTTCATAACGAATAATAATGTCACCACAGTACCGACGACAACGGTGGCCACCTGCTAGCGGAGGGCGTTGCCGCTGAGAATCCACCTACAATATCACCCAATACTTTTTTCATGTTCTCATAACACTTTCCGTGGTAAAATTAAATAATAAAATATATCGTGACGGGCACCATTATTTTCCTTATGCTTTATTTCAATTGGTGTCATGTTTATGCTCCAACCACATTGAGAGTTAGTTAATGAACTTCTTAGTTAACGAATAAAGCGAAATATACGAGTACATTTTTAAATCAAGTTTTCCTCTTGTGACATAGAATCCCGTCTATTAGGTGAAACTTGAATTATTACTTGATTTTGAACTTTTGAAAAGTTTCGAAAGGATTGATAAATGTTAATGGTAATGATAATGGTAATGGTAATGATAAATGGTAATGTTAGCAGTATGGTAAAATTTTTTCTCGTAATATTTTCATTTTATTAGCAATATTTTGGAAATAGCCATTGAAGGTATGTACAAGTAGTTTAAAGATAACTGTTTGAAAGCGTCATTCTATGATACTATGCCCAGAATGCGATATAGTCGCATATATAAGGTTTCTTTTGCGCTCATTTCTGTTGTAATGTTCGATTTGGCTATTTCATTTATCGAAAGGTAGTTTCTAGGACATACAATAGAAGCATTGCGTTTACTTTGCAGTATCGTCGTTACGTAGCGGAAGTTCAGCCATTTGCGTCTTATAGTACGAACCCTTTTGTCAAGCATTCGTACTTAATTATTACTCTTACATTCCATGACTCGATTTTCACTTACTACGTGCTGCATTTTAAAAGATCTTTCACATATTCGGTGTGAAGTTCTTTCCGGTATTACACGTTATGAGATTCCTGTCACTCAAGATTAGGAGTACCAATTGCTTGCCTAGTTCTTAATTCGTAAATAAATGGAAGTTTGCAAAGCAACGTGTTACCAGATGGTGCTTTCCACGTGTTCTCCATAAGTTTTTGTGGAAGTGTGAAATCTCGAATTGAAGGCAATGTCATAAACATAAAGAGCTGTACATTTTTCCAATCATTCGCGAAGAAAATTACGTGTCGTTGCCATGCACAACTTACACAAGCAAGATACTCTTGCAACCGAGATCATTATAGCGAGATCATTTTTTCTCGAGAACTGTTACTATGCATATAAGCGTAAGAGCATTTTTTATAAATTTTTATGGATTCTAGCGGAAAAGGAGGCGTACAACTGTGTGGCTGGCTGTATGTGTGGTTGGAAACAACTTGTTTAGTACGTGTTTAGTAAAGCCATGCTACTTTTCTGTACGAAATTCGAAAAGCAGTGCGCTGAAGCGGTTAAGGAAGCTTCCACCGCGGAAAGAGGAAAGGATTCCTTTTACTCTTCTACTTTTGAAAAGAGAATAGTAGTTCAATGCTTTAGTGTGCCACTTCTGCCGCCTGACGCAGGGAACCTGTGGGGATGATACAAATGCATAAATAATTTCCCTTATTGGAATATGACAGATACCTCAAGTGTGAACCATGAGTTTAGCAAACCGTTTCGATTCGCTGTTTAAAAAACAAGAATAGGGATGTCATTTTCTTAATGACATTATTCCAACTGTTATTCATACTCGGACACGTATTAGATTCAATATAATTTTTAACCTGTATGAGTTATGCATTTCAAACATTGCAGTTTAGTTACCTCGATATGACGTGGATCCTTATCCGTGACTACAATGAAAAGATCTGAGAATGATTCCCATTCGCCGTAATCGCCGGAAAAGCTCAGAAACGGTAGCACTGACAACTGCACCGGAATCAGAGACCCGACCATAAACGGTGAGGATGCACTGTGGAAGGCGTCGTTGAGTCCCTTCGCAAGGAGACATGTACTCCTCTAGAACTGCGCATGTTTCAAAGCACGCAGTCTCAACGCCTAAGCGGCCTAAGTAACCAATCAACTTGTATGTTAACTGTGTATGTGAACTACCGTCATTGGCATTGCCATCACTGAGAAGGCTTAAATTAAATGAGAGGCGCATTGCTTAAACAGCATATACCCAATCCGAATGTGACATAATAATCACACGCCAGAATTGTGCTGCTTAATGAGGTACGCCATAGTGACGAAAGAGCGCGCAACGATGGCCAAATTCTAAATTACCGATATCATGTGACCATAGTTTTAACCTCGAGCGAGACGAAATAAACATAGGCCGACGAAGAGAATGAAAGAAATGAGTAAGTTTCTGAGGACGGTGTGCGCAGAAGGCGAAAAGGCAATATGCACAATAGAATGGCAAAGAGCACGAAGAGAGAGGGAGAGAGGGAGAAGAGAGCACACAGTGCTCGGCGCACGCGGAGAAGAGAATGAGAGACGCGCGCACGGTGAGGGAAGACCTTCTCCTACCGAGCCACGAACAACACTAGTTGTTGAACAATTTTTCTTCTTTATTACTATCTTTCAACCTCGTCACTTGGCAGAAAGCATGAACCTTTTACTTCGTTCAATGCCGATCACCGGTCTGGCTCAAAGTGTCAACTGTTTTGTCAAAAGTCGTGCGGGGTTTCGATGAATCGCGACATCTGGTTGACACGGATTCCGAGATAAAGATTGTTCTCTGCACGTTCTGTTTAGACTTGCGTTTTTTAATAATGAAAGGTGGAATATCAATAATATGTTGAGTTGTATAATAAACGATGTTAAATTTTTCTATTGTTCCACACTGGAAACTCTGATTTTATTATCTGAGCAACTCAATATATTATTATGTAATTTCTACTTTAACATATGTAGCGTAATTGTGAAGATATATTTACATGATTTAATGGAAACAATGATGACAAAATTAAATATTGATATGAATATAATTTATATAATTGCATAAAAATGTTACCGTTTTTCTGATAATCTTTTACATAGCCTCACAATTATCTTTTCCTGTTTATACCTTATTTTTAGAAATGTTTATTAAGATATATGTTTTTCCCTAATTCATAATTATATTAAAAATAATTTGCCATAAAAATAAATACTTGTTGACCATTCTTCATATGATGAAACGTTCTTTGAATTCTACTAACATATTTTTCGTTCAATTATATGAAATGTATTACCCACTAAATTAAATAAAGTACATTTAATTTCTGTAACAAAATTTATCTGTTGCTGTTACAATGCAATTGAACATGAATCCGCAGAAATGTATTGTTTAACGAATAGTAAGTTTATTAGACTTGAGCGATTACAAAGGCATCGAATTACACCAAAGAATGTTTTTTCAAGAAAAACAGCGGCACCTTTGAAAAGACAGCCGTTTAGTCGTGAAAAAAGGTGCCGACAGTGCTTTCCAAAACCTCTACATTTTCTAGCTTTAAAATGTTTAGTTAGTATCATCGGAATATTTTGCACCTGGATGGAAAAGGGTTGAAAGAGAACGATCGTATTTATATTATCTGCCTTAAAAGACGACTGACCATAATGTGTAAATTTTTCAGCCAGCAGTAAACACTATATTTGTAAACGACCAGTCTCTACTCTCTGCTCGTTTACCACGGATAGCGTTATGAAGAACGATTCATACAATTAAATAAGTGTAAAAACTTTGTAAATTTCAACTCTTTTTGTCAAGGCATGGCCAATTTATTAAACTACAGAAAGTTGTAATTAATGAAATATAAATAATGTTGTACATTACTGTTATTGAATGAGTGCAGTACTCATTTTATTTGATACAAATTACACATTGAAGAGTGTACAGTAACTTTTCTGAAGTAGTGCTTATTCTGTTAATGATCATTAAATGAAAAATAATACACAACAACATGCTTATGAATTCATATATTTTTTGTGTAAACACTTTCCTTATTTTATTATAACTGTTATTAAAAAATATAGTATATTGTGAGTGCGTGCTTTAAACCACATTTCAGTCCGAAAGATGATACGAACTTTGCTTGTGAAACGAGATGAAGAAAGAAGGATGAGTAATTAAGCAGCTAAAATGAAAACTGACAAAAATCGTTGATGAATTTAATGATAATTTGAAATTGAGTATGCCCCAGGCCACCGTAACACGCGACTCGTTTAAATCCAGTCGCTTCGCTAAATTAAAGACCATAAATCACCACGCTTTCCGCATCGTTGGACCATGAATATTAATGCAATCACAGCGGCGTTTACAGACCTATTAATCCGAGGTTAAGATATTCTGTCTTTAGCGCCGTTTTATCGTTTGTTATGTGTGGATATTAGTCCTATCGATCATCGACCGACTAGCTCCCTTTCAGTTTGTAAAGTGCAGCATCATAACATCTACCCATGATTATTCCCGTAGTCGAGGATCGTGTGAATTCACAGTCCTCCCTCGTCATCTTTTATTCATACAACCTTCTGTCTTCTTTTCCCTCTTCTGCTTCATCTCCTTCTTCACATTCACACTCTTCACATTCGTTTCTCACTTTATTTTGCTACAGATTCGTCATTTTTTGGGGTTAATTGACGTTATACCTCGCCGCTTAATTAAAACTTAACTTAAATTTATCCCCACAGTAGACATTAGTTTTCTGTGCTTTATTCAGTCCGTTACGCAATATGTTCACACATGTTTGTTCAGCACGATCCAGGTGTGGACGCGTACACATGAAAATGTAAAGCGTTACAAGTTTTCAAATTACAACTTTTTGATGTTTTTTTACAATACAACGTTCCGTGAGAATGTACGATATATTCTTATACTTATACACCTCCACAATATTTCTTTTGAAGCAATATTCTAAACAATAGTGAACTTTGCTTGGAAATTTAAAATAGTGTTTTATGGATTTTTATAGAGTCCATTTATCACAACTCTCCATGCGACAGACGGTTATGAAATTCAAGTTAGATAGAGGAACGACATAAGCCTGGATTTGAGATATGGTCAGTGGGCATTTCTATATCGTCCACGTATAGTAAAGTTTACTCATATTTCGTATTTTTTACTTTGTAATATCGTTTCAAATTTACTGCAGAGGAGTTATCACATCACGCTAAGTTAAAAAAATACAATAAATATATCAAGGCAATATTTGTGGGTAACTAAAAGTCTGAAACTCTCTTTTAAAATGCTGTAAGGTAAGATGGAAGCAATTGAGTAAACTGAGACTGGCGTACATTTGAAAAGAATATGTTGGAAGAATTTCGGTGGAATGTAAATCATGTTTACAATTTCAAATTAGTGTAAAATTAGTACAATATTTCAATACCTTCATCAAACAATCCAATAACAGTTGAATATCACATTAAAGTATTTGGATTGTAAGCGAACGTGTAATCATTATTTCTATTCGTTTCAATCGTGAATATCAATCGGTGGGCCGAAGTATGGCGCGAAAAGAAATTCGGGTACGATTGGGTCGTTCGAAGAAACGAGCCTTTTAAAATAAACGAAACCGTAAAGCGGGAGATCGAGCTAAGAAGAAATCGGATTTGAATATTGATTCGACTTATTTAAATTCCTTCTTATCGTAGCCCGGATATCTTCGGCACGGAATTGGACTCGATAACAAAACGAAAATAGCGCCGTGCTAAAAGATTCGCTACTGAGAGGCAATGGAAAGGGCGCAACCGGATACGCTCAAGACGAAAGAATAATAAAAAGTTTCGTAGGACAAAGAAGAAATGCAAAGGAGCCAAATAGAGTTTGTATTAAAGAAGTTATCGTACCATTCTAATGCTCCGGCGCTATTTTAAGATCTCGATCAGGAGACACAACATTCTCATGGGACGAAGGGAATTGCCGCGTTATACTTCTTGTCTTGTCGGGAAGCATTCTTGCAGCTACTGTGACAATAATGAAATTGGTTTCCACTTCAGACAACGCCGTTCAATGATTTATGTCACGATTAATATTGTAGTTCACATTTTGCAACGCATATGTCCATTTGAGATATATCCCTTACCAAGTTTTGAAAAAAACTCATCTAAATCATTTGTTGTTAATATATATTCTAACATATTCTACACTAAAATGTTAAGTGTCTAATTCTAGAGCCGTGCCTCCTATGAATTATTAACTTCTTATTGTAAACATCTCTCTTTATAAGGGGGATTGTTCATTACTCCAACAGGTAATTAAATTCAGTGTAACGAAACGATGCAGGATCAATGTGACATCTCCAAACGACAGTGGAAAGTGTTGTAGTAAACGTGTAGAATTTTCATTTGACCATCTCATTCTTTAGTAGTGAATTTCGAACATTTCGTGATCGTTAGCATTTTATTCTCCTTTACAAAAATACCAATGATACGACTTGAATATAACAGAGAGAGAGAGAGAGAGAGAGAGAGAGAGGGAGAGAGAGAGAGAGAGAGAGAGTGAGAGAGAGAGCGAGAAAAAGAGAAAGAC
>JABFPT010002873.1:0-14317 GCA_022817245.1 Nixonia krombeini
CCTAATGGTGGGAATGGTCAACATAGGTAGTGATTCTTGATGTGCGTCGCGAGATCTATCCATTGGTATATGATTCAATACCGAAAGCCGAAGTTGATTTTTCGCGAAAAATTGAAGGGGTACCCCTTTACAAATTTTCACGCCACAACCACTCTAATTTTTCCTTCTTTCCTCAATATCTCCGGTCCTAATGGAGGGAAGGGGCGATATGGGGGGTGATTCTTGATGTGCGTCGCGAGATCTATCCAATGGTATATGATTCAATGCCGAAAGCCGAAGTTGATTTTTGGAAAAAAATTGAAGGTGTACCCTTTTTTAACCGGTTTTTGGCAAAATTTAGTCTGGAATTCTGGAACTATTGCAAAACTGCTCAGAACTTTAATTATTTTTCTAATTTTCCAAAAAAGACGTATTACCTTTACAACTCTACTTAACACGATACATACCACACAACAGTATTACTGCAGATCTCCTAAAATAATGAGCACTATGAGCTTGACTTCCAACCGATCATAGTTTATACGATGTTCTACCTACGCAAGTTCCCGGAAAAGGTCGAATGAGATACTTGAAAACGACTTTCTATTTTTCAAAACCGGTTTAGATTCTGCTATGTATGTTCAAGACTGAAAAAACGCAATAAGTACGTGACTTTTTTACTAGTTCAATGAGATTAACCTCCCTTAACCAATCTATCGATATTGTAATAGATTCTTTTTTCAAGTTAACATATCTTGCTATTCAGAATAATCTTACAAGTTATAATACGGACCAGGATGGATGTACAACACACGTTTCTATACCCTTGTCTGTAATATATAGTAATACATACACGTTCTTAAATTCTGAACTTAGTTATGATTACGTTCGTTTGTAAAATACATTACATCCCATCATATACAAACATTTCAATATACGCACACGCACGACAATGTAAAATTATTGGGTTGGTAGAAAAGTAATTTCGGTTCGTAGTGTGAAATAAAACCGTTTTGTCAGGAATAGACTTGAGCGTTTGAATGAAAAGAAATTTTCATTCTTTTCGTTACACATATCTATATATAATTTAATTAACAACGACATGATTCTGCACATACAATAAAAATTGTTATCAGTTACTTTAGATACACGAATTAATTTAGGACAATTAAATTTCTCTTCTTAATACAGGTAGAAGTATGCAACATACTTGGTGATTTAGTGAAATGCATTCACACAGTGACAAAAACTTTTACTATGGAATGTAGTTATAGCATAAGAGAGGCAAAAACGCGTATAAAAATAGTAGCACATGTGCAATGAGAGATTGATTCAAAGATGAGTGTTCGTGTATTAGCGGGATTTCTCGGCCAAGCCAGAAGTTGGTAACAGAGACGGTCTAACCCACTTCGCGAACAGGTTTACGCTACTTCTGCCCGCGGTAACGGTGATTGACCAATATTATCGAGAGATTTTCTCATCAAGTCGTGACACTGATAATGCCTCGTACATACCATACGAAAGTGCGCATGCTCACAAGTGCGTTGTTGTGTCGAAAAATATGTCTATTCGTGTCTGTAAAATCGCAAACGAAATATCATATCCACCTATCGACTGGATTCCTAAAATTCCCTACTTCATGACCATCCACGTTGAATACGAACGATTCTTGTTTAAAGACTCTAACTGTGGTACAATGAAGATCAGATACAACATTGTCAGTATTTTCCGTCACCGTTCATTTTCTTTCACCAATCTGATTCTTTCATATTTGGATATCGACTATAATTGCAAACAGTTCTTTGGAGAAAGTAGATTTATTTAAATAATTTCTTTTTTGTTTGCAGGTAGCGGGTAAGAAGCCGCAACAAAAGAAATGGTCATCGTTACTCGGGTAAGTTCACAGTTAAAGATACATGGTCAAGAAACAGCGACAATAGTAGTAATAATAATACCTGCAATAACACATGCATCACTTGTCAAATGGGTATCCATCGTGCTAGCATATGATAAGCTATGTGTATTATTAACAGATATAGAAATAGATACAAATGTGGATGACGCTAGCACATAAGTATTCACACTTTATTAGAAATACAGTCTCAACCGCCGCTTGCATTTATCCGTGACGAATGAAAACATTTCGATATGTTATTCATTGTTCCAGTTTGTTACGTCAACGCAAAAAAAATTACATTTTTTAATGCATTATTGTACGTTCAATGATACTCACAGAAAATTACGCGTAACGTAAATGTTACACAATTGCCATTTGTTCGCTGGCTCGTTGTTGTCAATTTGGACGTGACTTATGTTCTCATTCTCATTTTACAGCAAAATTACAAAGCGCTGTTGTTGTTGTTTGGATTTGATACACGCGTGAAATGAAAAGTTGTCGAAGAAAATTAGCAGAACAACGCACTATTCGGGCCCTTAGTTTATTTCAAAGAACGGAAGAGCTCTTCCGATGTTCCGGTAATTGAACAGTTGGGGCGTGTACACGTGTATGTATGCATGTATCAAGTGCATGCCTTTGTACACATGTGTTCGACGCTACGATGCTTACTTTTGAGCGAAATAATCGAGCTGCAACATTATTGACGGAGCCACGCTACTGCAGTGCTTCCTTCCCCGCTTAATCTTTTATCATTTCGTCATCCAGTTATGCCCTTTAAATAATATGTACCGACGATCACGTTAAATTAGCTTTTAATTTACATATGCGCGTATTCTATATCCGAAATTTTATAAGAAAAAAATTTTTCACATAAATTTTTAATGAACATAATTATGTAATGTTGTTATTTTCTGATTTTACGTATAACTGTGTACTTTTTCTAATATGGTCTACATGCATTTTCAACAAATATTGCCGGCTAATTAATTCTTTCGATACTGCCGATGACTAATCTTACATAAAAGTTTTACGTGTTAATATTGAGTGAGGAAAGTATAGTTTATTATCTCTTTCTGTCTCTCTTTAAATTTAATATATTAGGTCATATAAAAAGTCTCCGCGGTTTTTTGCCACTAGATGGTGTTGATGCCTAGTTTTCTAATTCGTTGCTCGTGTAAAAAGTTATATTGATTTGAAAATGAGTGAAATATCTGAAGAAATATGCTATGTGATACGCAGGCTACACAGAGAAGCTCGATGTTTGGGTGCCACATGAATTAACGGAAAGAAATTTTCAGTCAATCAAATTTCTTTGCGTTAATTCATGTGGCACCAAACAGAAATGAAGTTGCGTTCCATCATGTCAATGCGCGGCCACATACATCTTTGATGACTCGGAACAAAATTAACGGAACTTGGTCGGGACGTTTTGATGCATCCAACGTATAGCCCGGACCTTGCACCGTCCGACAACCATTTGCTTCGGTCTCTGCAAAACTCTCTTCATGGTCAAAAATTGGCGGACCGAAGTGTCGTTGAATATCACTTGGCCAAGTTTTTCGACGATAAACCGCAGAAGTTCTACACCGATGGAATTATGTTACTACCCGAAAAATGGCCAAAGGTCATAGATAATAATGGTCAATATGTACTTGATTAACATTGATTTTCAATAAAGAAAGTTTTTGTTCACAAGTATACCAACAAACCGCGGAGACTTTTTGTATGACCCAATACTTTGTATATGTTTTATTAGTCGTACTATTTGGCATAGCTCATGGCTCCTTTACACCGCATGGCAAAATGTAAATTCTATGCACCTTATCCTGTGGAGTGGCATTTGCTGTATAGTTATCCCGTTCAGTGACAGCGTACTCGCAGATTCAAGTGTGCGTTTAGCGGAGAAAAAATAGTCGCAAACGAAGCCGTATTAAATGGTTCAATAAAGTAAAAATTATACGAAGTATTTTTTACTCTATTTTAAATTCACACCTTGAACATTTTGTTTTCAAAAATGTAACAAGATCTTTCGATGAGAAGACCTGTGTCACATGTTTGTTCTTTAATGTTTTGGAACTAGTCAACTTGATTTTAAAACGAAATCTAAAATATAAAAAGCGAGGCGATGAATATACATTCTGTCGATAATTGAATGAGTGAAAATATATAAAACGTAAAATACATATAATTTTAGGGCGATTACATATGGATCGAACCTATCTCAGGAAGGGAATTTGATGTTGCTATTGGAGCTCGTGTAATATCGGCCGAAGGAAGGCGCATTCAAGTAAAGGACGACGACAACAAGGTAAAATGTCATATATTTGGTAACATTGTAGATAATGTTAATACACATATTGCAAAAGAGTGAATAAGAATACAATGCTTTGGAATATTATACTACATTGGCGTGGAACAAATGGTGCAATATTAAATGTTCATAATTTCGTTAGGAACAATGGCTAACACCAGAGAGGCGCATAAAAGCGATGCACGCTACATCGGTGCAAGGCGTAGAAGACATGATCAGTTTAGGAGACCTCCATGAAGCCGGAATTTTACGAAATCTGCTCATTCGATACAATGAGAATCTCATTTATGTAAGAGACGTACATTCACTCATATGCGAGAATGTAGAAAATATTTCAACATTATCTTTCATTTCCTTATTTTCTTACATATCCAAGGTCGAACAACTGTTCGGAATGAGTTCGAATTTTTGCAAAATTTTCTTTTAATTAGTCTCAGTGGCAAGAAATAGCCTAATTAATTTAAGATAGTACGTTTTAAATTAAAAATATAATATGTAGGGTAACGATTAAACATGAAAATTAGGGTAAATTTGAATTTATGAAATATTCAGAATTCTACAAAAATAATCGAACATACGTGTATTCGTAGCGTGTGAAATAAGTATTTGAAAAAAAGTAAAAATATAAATCAGCGGCATCCAAGAAATAACTTTTGTAAAATCTGATTCCAATTCTTTTGTATTGTACTAATTATCTGATATTTTGTGATTTGTCAATATATGACAGAATAGTTAACGTTTTCCCACTGTATTACAATTTAGAAAATATTTTTGTATGTGAAGTTTTAGTTAGTTGATGATACACGTGTCTTAAACAGTACATTTCTTTTTTCATAGACTTACACGGGATCTATACTGGTGGCCGTTAATCCCTACCAAATCTTACCGATTTATACTGCGGAACAGATAAAATTGTATAAAGATCGTAAAATCGGCGAATTACCACCTCACATATTTGCAATAGGCGATAACAGTTATGCTCACATGAACCGCTATGGGCAGGATCAGTGCATTGTAATAAGGTATAACTTTAATTATTTATTATTATTTTTTTTATAAATATACCTCATATTATAGTATTTAATATCATCGTTATATAATTTTTGCTATTTCTATTAATTTATATATATTTTACAGTGGTGAAAGTGGAGCGGGAAAAACTGAGAGTACTAAATTAATTTTACAATATTTGGCAGCCATTAGTGGGAAACATTCGTGGATAGAACAACAAATTTTGGAAGCCAATCCTATTCTTGAAGGTATATGATAAATGTATCTTTTGAATTTCCAAGTAGAAAATATGTGTTATAACCTGTAGATATTACAATTAATTACATATTTTTAAGTTGCAATATTGTTGAGATCTTACATAAACAAATGAACACTTTACAGCATTTGGTAACGCAAAGACTGTGAGAAATGATAATTCGTCCAGATTTGGAAAATATATTGATATACATTTTAATAACCAAGGTGTTATTGAAGGAGCGAAAATAGAACAGTACCTTTTGGAAAAGTCTCGTATAGTATCACAAAATTTGGACGAAAGGAATTATCACATATTTTACTGTATGTTGGCCGGTCTATCTAAAGAGGAAAAACAAAAACTAGAATTAGAGGATGCATCAACTTACAAATACCTTACGGGAGTAAGTGAATCTAACTTGAGAACACATTTAGCCGAATGACATCACCTTTGTGTTGTAATATAACAACAACGTATTAATCAAATGATTATATGAACAATTAGCTTTTAATTTTAATGTTTACTGGATTATTTACACATAACATTCTTTCAAAATTGAAACGTTGAAATGTATTTCACTGGCATGTTTACTCATTTGTCTATTTAAAATAGGGCGGAAGTATCACATGCGAAGGTCGAGATGATGCGGCTGAATTTTCTGATATTCGGTCAGCTATGAAAGTCCTATTATTTTCCGACTCAGAGATATGGGAAATCTTAAAATTGCTTGCCGCATTGTTGCATATGGGAAACATCAGATATAGAGCAACAGTTGTGGGTTAGTGCAAAATATTAAATATACTATTGTCAATGAGGGATTTAACACTAATTGTCTGTAAATGAAGTCTCAACAACGGATTCAATTACTATTATAATATATACAGATGAAATATACAATTGTCATATAACAACGTGCACTAATGTAAAAGATGGAAAACGTAGAGAAGTGTAGTTGTACTGCTCAATTACTCATTAATAACACATTTTAATTAATTATAAACTGATGTTTTTGTTAGACAATCTAGATGCTACGGAAATACCAGAACAAACTAACGTTCAGAAGGTGGCACAATTATTAGGTGTACCTATGCAGTCACTCATAGATGCATTAACGCGACGTACAATATTTGCACATGGCGAGACTGTGGTATGCTTAATTAAATTTATGCTCTTAAATCTGCATTCATTTTTACTGCGCAATGTTCATTTCACTTTGATTTTGTAGGTTTCAACTTTATCGAGAGAACAGTCAGTAGACATAAGGGATGCATTTGTGAAAGGAATTTACGGACGCTTATTTATACATATAGTAAAAAAAATTAACGAAGCAATATACAGACCAAAACACGCGTCTCGAAGCGCCATTGGTGTCCTCGACATTTTTGGATTTGAAAATTTTAATCACAATAGTTTCGAACAGTTTTGTATAAATTATGCGAATGAAAATTTACAACAGTTTTTTGTACAACATATTTTCAAGCTTGAACAAGAAGAATACAATCACGAAGGTATTAACTGGCAGCATATTGAGTTTGTGGATAATCAGGACGCTTTAGACTTAATTGCCATAAAGCAACTAAACATCATGGCCCTTATTGACGAAGAATCCAAATTTCCAAAGGTGAGAATAGGACTGAGATAGATATTGAGTAGTGACTGTCAACTTAATGTGTGACGTTATGATTAACATTTCGAAAAATTTGTTATATTATTTAGGGCACAGACCAGACAATGTTAGCAAAAATCCACAAAACGCACGGTATGCATAGAAACTACTTGAAACCAAAGTCTGACATAAATACCTCTTTCGGTTTAAATCACTTTGCCGGTGTAGTTTTTTATGACACGAGAAGCTTTCTCGAAAAGAATAGGGACACTTTCAGCGCAGATTTGCTGCAACTAATACACATATCATGTAATAAGTTCTTACAAACATGCTTTGTTGAGGACATTGGTATGGGTTCGGAAACAAGAAAACGAGCGCCAACGTTGTCAACTCAGTTTAAGAAATCTTTGGACTCGTTAATGAAAACATTATGCAGTTGTCAACCCTTTTTCATTCGATGTATAAAGCCCAATGAATTGAAAAAACCAATGGTAAGAATATAATCAACAATGAAATAAAACTAAACGTAGATAATATCTGGAAATTATTCATTTATCACATTTTTACAGATGTTCGACCGAGGTTTGTGTTGCCGACAATTACGATATTCAGGAATGATGGAAACTATTAGAATAAGGAGAGCCGGATATCCAATACGACATTCTTTCCCGGAGTTTGTGGAGAGGTACCGTTTCCTCATACATGGTATTCCTCCCGCACACAAGGTTAGATATAAAACACTCAACATAGTGGATGTATTAACTTTATAACACTATTCTTGATGACACTATTCTTATTAGGAACGTAATTTTGTAATGTAACGAATTTTTAATATAAGCAAGTTTAAATGGAATACGCCATTTTTGTACTTTTAAAATACAATAAAAATATACAGATAATGTAAAAATTACAGACTGATTGTCGAGCGGCAACATCTAGAATTTGCCACATGGTGCTTGGAAGATCCGACTATCAGCTTGGTCATACAAAGGTGTTTTTGAAAGATGCGCACGACTTGTTTCTGGAACAAGAACGTGACCGTGTATTAACACGGAAAATTTTAATTTTGCAACGCAATATTCGTGGATGGGTTTATAGACGCCGATTTTTACGTATGCGAACCGCAACTGTAATAGTCCAAAAATATTGGCGCGGTTACGCGCAGCGGCAAAGATACAAACGTATGCGAATTGGGTATATGAGACTGCAAGCACTTATTCGATCGCGAGTTCTGTCCCACCGGTTCAGACATCTGCGCGGTCACATTGTTGCTTTACAAGCGCGTGCCAGAGGTCATTTAGTGCGACGTATGTACCGGAAGAAAATATGGGCCATTATCAAGATTCAAGCTCACGTCAGAAGACTTATAGCTCAAAGAAAGTATAAGAAAATGAGATACGAATACAGATTACATATCGAGGCTTTAAAACTTCGAAAACAAGAAGAACGTCAACTTAAGGATCAAGGGAATAAAAGGGCTAAAGAGATTGCGGAGCAGCATTTTATGGTAACTAACATCAAATATATGTATTATTAACAATACATGTATTATTCTAATTCTGTAATATGACATGGAGTGTGATATAAATTAATGTGATAATGATTTTTAGGAACGCATACAAGAACTGGAAAGAAAAGAAATGGAAATTGAAATGGAAGATAGACGAAGAATGGAAATAAAGAAAAATCTCATAAATGACGCAGCAAAAAAACAAGATGAACCTGTGGACGATAGTAAATTGGTCGAGGCGATGTTTGACTTTCTCCCTGACTCCAGTAGCGAAGCTCCAACGCCTGCACGAGAAACTTCAGTATTCAATGTAAGTGGAAATATGTGAAAGAATCACCTGATCTACTTAGCTGTGATTATCTCTTGTAACACAAAAAGTTGTTGATTTACTGAGGTATGTTTATCATTAAATAAAAAAAATTTTCTTTATAGGATCTTCCTGCACCTAAAGCAGATCAACAAGAAATCATCAGTCCGATACAAACAGCATCTGAAGATGAAGAAGATTTATCTGAATTTAAATTTCAAAAGTTTGCGGCCACATACTTTCAAGGAAATATCACGCACCAATATTCACGGAAGCCATTGAAACATCCTCTTTTGCCTCTGCATACTCAAGGAGACCAATTGGTTAGCGGCTAATTTCATAAGCTTTTTCTCTTATTAATTATCTTAACACATAGCTCACAACGTGCGTTACACTTAGGTGTACGCTTTCCATTGCTCATTTTTCGCGTTGCTAAGGAAGATAAAAGATTTTTTAAATCGGACCTATAGTAATTTATAATAGTAGGGCGAAATTTCCATATTTGGATGGCTAAGTACTAATTTCCATGTTCAAATACAGTTTTTCTGATTTTCTTGTGTAGAAGATAAATTTTAATTATTGATAATCTAAAAGTTGACATCTTCAGTATATCACATTTTATATATTAACATTATATTTGCAAATTTAATGTAATTCAAAGTTATCATTAATGTTCTGCTTTGTTTACTAAAGTAATATCATTACAGGCAGCGCAGGCTTTATGGATAACGATACTGCGATTTACTGGTGATTTACCAGAACCACGTTTTCACACAATGGACAAAGACAATACCTCTGTAATGTCGAAAGTAACTGCTACTCTCGGTCGTAATTTTATAAGGAGTAAGGAATTTCAGGAAGCTCAAATGATGGGAATGGACCCTGTGCGTGTATACTGTAATTTAATTTTAATAATTACGTTAAAAGATACATAAAACAAGACCCAGTTTTTGTTAAAAATAAGAGGTTTAAATATCATAAAAAATTAAACAAATTTCAGGAAACTTACATGAAGCAAAAACCTCGGTCTATTCGACACAAGCTAGTATCCCTAACATTGAAACGCAAAAATAAGCTTGGGGAAGACGTAAGAAGACGATTGCAGGATGATGAATATACTGCCGATAGTTATCAATCATGGCTCGAGGCAAGACCTACTTCGAATCTGGAGAAATTGCATTTCATCATTGGTCATGGAATCTTGCGAGCTGAACTTCGAGACGAGATCTACTGCCAGATATGCAAGCAATTGACGAATAACCCATCGAAATCGTCACATGCAAGAGGTTGGATCTTGCTGTCTTTATGTGTAGGCTGTTTTGCACCTTCGGAGAAATTCGTTAATTACTTGCGCGCTTTCATCAGAGAAGGACCACCAGGTTATGCACCTTATTGTGAGGATCGATTAAAACGTACATTTAACAACGGTACGCGTAATCAACCGCCTAGTTGGTTAGAACTTCAAGCAACTAAGTCTAAAAAGCCCATAATGTTACCCATCACTTTCATGGATGGCAATACTAAGACTCTATTGGCCGATTCTGCTACAACAGCAAGGGAACTCTGCAATCAATTATCAGACAAAATTTCTTTACGAGATCAATTCGGATTTTCACTATATATCGCTCTTTTCGATAAGGTTTCGTCTCTGGGCAGTGGCGGCGATCATGTAATGGATGCGATTTCGCAATGTGAACAATATGCGAAAGAACAAGGTGCTCAAGAACGCAACGCTCCCTGGAGATTGTTCTTTCGAAAAGAAATTTTCGCGCCGTGGCATGAGGCAACAGAGGATCAGGTAGCTACGAATCTTATTTATCAGCAAGTTGTAAGAGGAGTTAAATTTGGTGAATACCGTTGTGACAAAGAAGACGATCTTGCTATGATTGCTGCACAGCAATATTACATAGAATACCACACAGATATGAATGTGGATAGATTGTTTACATTATTACCTAATTACATACCGGATTATTGTCTCACCGGGGTGGATAAGGCCATTGAAAGGTGGGGACATTTGGTTTTACAAGCTTATAAAAAGGTAACTTATTTGTTAAGAACACAATTTTTGGAATACTTTCTTCTTTGTGCATTTGTATGACAAAAAGTTCTCCTTTCAGAGTTATTATTTAAAAGAAAAAGTACCTGCTTTGCGTGTCAAAGAAGATGTAGTCGGCTATGCAAAATTCAAGTGGCCTTTACTGTTCTCTCGATTCTATGAAGCGTATCGGAATTCGGGACCAAATTTACCCAAAAACGACGTTATAATTGCAGTCAATTGGACTGGTGTTTATGTTGTAGATGATCAGGAACAAGTACTTCTGGAGCTCTCCTTTCCCGAAATTACCACCGTATCTAGTCAAAGGTATTTCAACTCATGAAAATTAAAATCTTATGTATATAGGAATAGGAGTCGAATTTGTTTATTTATGTTACAGAACAAACAAAATGTTTACACAAACATTCAATTTATCGACGGTGCGGGGAGAGGAATTCACATTTCAGAGTCCTAACGCGGAAGATATACGTGATTTGGTTGTCTACTTCCTCGAAGGGTTGAAAAAACGAAGCAAATACGTTATTGCGTTGCAAGATTATAAAGCCCCAGGAGAAAATTCTTCTTTCCTCAATTTTCAGAAAGGAGATCTAATAATATTGGAAGACAAAAGTACAGGGGAAACCGTTCTCAGTTCCGGTTGGTGTGTCGGAACGTGCGAAAGAACGGGTGAAAAGGGCGATTTTCCATCGGAAACAGTTTATATTTTACCATCTCTATCAAAACCACCGAATGACATATTGGTAAAATTTACTTTTCTGCAATAATAATCTCATTTGTTACTTAAATGTGATATGCTCTCCCTTTGTGACAAACTATTCTTAAACAACATTTTAATGATGCAGGCTTTATTCAGCATAGAAGGTTCAGAAAATGGTCGTAGATTTTATCCTCAACCAATGAATGGGGTTGAATCGAGGGACAAACCGCACACCCTGCTCGAATATTCAATAGATCATTTCCGGTTAGTTTGTGAAATAGATATATTCATCCTTTTATTGTAGAGCAAAACAACCAATATTTAATTAGCCAGATTATTTAATATATACAAAACCCGTAAGGAGTACTCAAAAAGGTATAAGTAAGAATGATACTGAATATAAGTCTGTTATACTTTTTAGAACACCTCCAAAAAAGACGATGTCAAAAGCCTTGACCCTTACAACTGCTCGCCGCGGTCATACGGAAGAACTGTGGCGTCACTCCCGAGAGTCTATTAAACAACCGCTTTTGAAAAAACTTGTTTCTAAGGAGGAATTAGCTGAAGAAGCATGTTTTGCATTTAACGCTATTTTAAAATACATGGGAGATTTACCAACAAAGAGACCTCGTATCGGAAACGAATATACAGATCTCATTTTCGATGGACCGTTGAAAAATGAGATTTTAAGGGACGAGATTTATTGTCAGATCATGAAACAACTAACAGATAATAGAAATAGGTTAAGTGAAGAACGTGGTTGGGAATTGATGTGGCTTGCAACGGGACTTTTTGCATGTAGTCAAACTTTACTCAAAGTAGGTTTTACATTATTCATTTATTTATCAAACATTGAAATTTATTTTTAATTCATCTACTTTAGACTAATTATTTTCCAATTACTTAATCTTATGTCCTTATTTTAGGAACTGACATTATTTTTAAGGACTAGACGACATCCAATATCTCAAGATTCTTTGCAAAGATTACAGAAAACTTTACGTAATGGGCAACGAAAGTATCCACCGCATCAAGTCGAAGTTGAAGCCATTCAACACAAAACCACTCAAATATTTCATAAAGTTTACTTCCCTGATGACACTGATGAGGTAATGTAACTTTATTGAAGCAACATAGTCTATTCCTATAACAAGTAAGAAAAATAATAAATACAAGTAAAATTAAATGTTTGCATTAATTATTCTATTAACAGGCATTCGAAGTAGATTCTTCAACTCGTGCAAAAGACTTTTGCCAAAATATTGCACAACGACTCAATCTCCGTTCTGCGGAAGGCTTCAGTTTGTTCGTTAAAATCGCTGACAAAGTTATATCTGTTCCCGAAGCGGATTTCTTTTTCGACTTTGTTCGTCATTTGACCGATTGGATTAGAAAAACTCGACCAACAAGAGATGGTAATTATGCAAACGCACTTTTGGTTGTTAAAATGATTTAGAATGTCAAGTTTCACTTATTTTTAATTGCACATGATGTATTTCAGGAATATCTCCTCAATTTACGTATCAAGTTTTTTTTATGAAAAAATTGTGGACAAATACCGTGCCTGGAAAAGATAAAAACGCTGACCTCATATTTCATTTCCATCAGGAATTACCCAAACTATTGAGAGGTTTGTATCATGTCATTTATATATATCATTTATATTTTGAAATTGTTTAAATATATTATTTTTTATTTAATTATAGGATATCACAAATGTACTAAAGAAGAAGCATCCAGATTAGCTGCTTTAGTATACAGAGTTCGATTTGGAGAGAGTAAACAGGAATTACAAGCTATTCCGTAAGATAATATTTTACATCTCCTTCCATTTAACACGTTCGCTACTGCAATAGTCTTGAAACAGCACAATAACGTCATAAATACGTTATAATTGATAATTTCATTTCACTGAGTTAAGTAATTACTACTGTAAATAATTCTTTATTTTTCTAGACAAATGCTTCGAGAACTTGTACCGGCCGATTTAGTAAAAGTACAAAGCTCGAACGAGTGGAAACGATCTATAATCGCCGCTTACAACCAAGATGCTGGTATGTATTTGAAATAATCTTATACGTATGTGCAAATGTTCGTGTCTGATTTATTATGAATTTTAGCACTTACCCAATACTGTAGAACCTGTAATAAGTTCTGTTTATGGAGGTGCAAGTAAAATTATAACAGTAATAAAATTTGTCGTTTTTACTTTTTTCTATTACATATATAATGATTTTAACTTTCGCCTTCAACACTTTCAATTTACGAAATTTTAATGAAATGGTAATAATTGATTGTAGGCATGAGTCCAGAAGATGCTAAAATTACATTTTTGAAAATCATCTATCGGTGGCCTACTTTTGGTTCCGCATTCTTCGAAGTTAAACAAAGTACCGAACCAAACTATCCCGAACTATTATTAATTGCCATTAACAAGCATGGTGTCAGCTTAATACATCCTCAAACCAAGGTATAATTTATCATATAGAAATTATCATATATCATATAGATTTAAGTTTATTTTTATTTAATTAATTTTTAATTTAAATTTATCATATAAAATTAAGTTAGAAATAGTTTTACTATTTTGTCATTGTAATTGTTATTACTTCACAAATTTATCTTTTATTAAAGCGAAAGTAATTTTATTTACGTAATATTAATTTTTTTAGGATGTATTGGAGACTCACCCTTTCACAAGAATC
>JABFPT010002885.1:0-16561 GCA_022817245.1 Nixonia krombeini
GGCAATAATAAGAAATTGAACATTCAAAATGTAAAGAATATCACATGTATGAATGGTCAGGAAATAGAGAAAAAGAAAATATTATAGTTATAATAAATTGAGCAAGGTTATAATTTGAATAAGTACGATGTAAGAAACTCTGTGTCTCTATTAGTGAACTATTGTAAAATATGTATATGTCTTTATCTGTTGATTTCGTGATATTTTAAAGGAATAGTCTTTTTCAAGATATCATAAATGCAACGTTATCAATACACACTCAATACAATTTTTTAATATCATTTTTATGTCGAACAATTTTTTATTCTCTTAGCAAAGTTCAAATCTTGTTTGTTGGCAACAAACGCTCGAGATATCGATGAGCGTAATATTTTATTGCTAACTTCAAGGAAACTACAATACAGCATGTTTGTCCAGTGTTTTGTGTTATCGTGCATTGGTAATCATCCGGTTGTAATTGTCTAAAAAAATATCGTTCTACATTAACAATTTGTAAAAAAACATTTCTTTATAAATACGTTTATATAAAAACAGAGATAAGGATATATACTTCTAAAACGTATAAAAATGGCAGTCCCATCGTCATCGCTGTCAACACGAAATAAGAAACACTTCATGGGAGTCCCAGCTCCTTTAGGTTATGTAGCTGGTGTTGGAAGAGGGTAAGTTTTTATTATATCGCTTTTCTAACACTTATTGTAACTGACTTATTTTCGCCTCTTATTGCTGCTGTCATAACACTTTTCGTTTTCAGAGCAACTGGATTCACAACTCGTTCTGATATTGGTCCAGCTCGAGACGCCAATGATGTATCGTAAGTTTTGTACATATTTTATGGAGTGTTCATTGAATGTTATTAAATGTTATTAATTATTAACTTGTATTTAAATTATATAAGTGCAACACTCATTTCTTACATTATCATTATTTTAATTATCCATGCCATTTATTTTAGAAGAAATATAAGATTAACTTTTTTTATTACATCAGATAATAATATGTAAAGTATCTTATATTCCCTTTATATATTATTTAATTATGTGAATATATACCAATATTTCAATGTTATTTCAATATCAAAAAACAAACTACATTTAAAAATCACATTCAATATGCATATATGTAAGTTTACGGCTAGTACAGTTGAAACAAAGTATATATTATATTTATTTTTCTCCAAGAGTATGTTTTTTTTAAATAAAACTTTATAATTCCTTACATAATCTTATTATGTAACGTGTAATATTAATTAAAATGCAGAGATGACAGACATGCTCCTCCTACGAAAAGGTCAAGGAAAAAGGAAGAAGAAGAGGAAGATGAAGAGGATCTTAACGATTCAAATTATGATGAATTTTCTGGTTATGGAGGTTCACTGTTCAGTAAAGTAAGAAACAAAATATCCAATTTTCAATAATAAATATTACATGCATATATTTTGTTGATTCAAATGTTTTATATAAGAGTACAATAGCACTATG
Organism: Nixonia krombeini; assembly: GCA_022817245.1. NCBI lineage: Eukaryota > Metazoa > Arthropoda > Insecta > Hymenoptera > Scelionidae > Nixonia > Nixonia krombeini. The sequence goes on from JABFPT010002885.1 coordinate 1,482, forward strand.
TAATATTAATCAATGAGACTAAAATACTAAGACTTATTTACAAATAGAGATTAAGCAATTGTATTTTACAATTTAGGACCCTTATGATAAAGATGATGAAGAAGCTGATGCTATTTATGAAGCAATTGACAAACGTATGGATGAAAAGCGAAAGGAATATAGAGAGAAACGTTTACGGGAAGAACTTGAACGATATCGCCAAGAGCGTCCAAAAATTCAACAGCAATTTTCAGATTTAAAACGGGAATTAGTTAATGTGTCCGAAGATGAATGGCGAAACCTTCCCGATGTAGGAGATGCTAGAAACAAGAAACAACGAAACCCACGAGCAGAGAAGTTTACGCCACTGCCAGATTCTGTATTGGCACGCAACTTAGGTGGTGAGACAACAACTAGTATTGATCCTTCTAATGGACTAGCGTCAATTTTACCAGGTGTAGCAACTCCAGGCATGTTGACACCAACTGGTGATTTGGATTTAAGAAAAATAGGACAAGCTCGGAATACACTGATGGACGTCAAACTAAGTCAAGTGTCAGATTCTGTGACCGGGCAGACTGTTGTTGATCCAAAAGGATATCTCACTGATTTGCAAAGCATGATTCCAACTTATGGTGGTGACATTAATGATATTAAAAAAGCTAGATTGCTATTGAAATCTGTAAGAGAAACAAATCCAAATCATCCTCCTGGATGGATTGCATCCGCACGTCTTGAAGAAGTGACTGGAAAAATTCAAGCAGCACGAAATCTAATCATGAAAGGTTGTGAAGTAAACCCTCTTTCGGAGGATTTGTGGCTAGAAGCTGCAAGGTTACAACCACCTGAAACAGCAAAAATGGTATTAGCACAGTCTGTAAAAAAGATACCTACATCTGTAAGAATATGGATAAAAGCTGCTGAATTAGAAAAAGAAGTGAAAGCAAAGCGTAGAGTTTATAGAAAAGCTTTAGAACACATTCCAAACTCTGTCAGATTATGGAAAGCAGCAGTTGAATTAGAGGAACCAGAAGATGCTTGCATTTTGCTTAGCCGTGCTGTGGAATGCTGCCCCACTAGTGTTGACTTATGGCTCGCGCTAGCAAGGTTAGAAACGTACGATAACGCTCGAAAGGTCTTAAATAAAGCCAGAGAAAACATCCCAACTGATCGACAAATTTGGACTACTGCTGCAAAGTTGGAGGAAGCTAATGGAAATAAGCACATGGTTGAGAAAATCATAGACAGAGCAATTTCATCATTAAGTGCAAACGGTGTAGAAATAAACAGAGAACACTGGTTCAAAGAAGCTATGGAGGCAGAAGAAGCAGGAGCTGTGCATTGCTGCCAAGCAATTATTAAAGCAATCATCGGTTTTGGTGTTGAAGAGGAAGATCGTAAACATACTTGGATGGAAGACGCTGAAACGGTATTTTTTGTGATAAAATCAGTTAAAAAAAATGCACTTTAATAATTTTAATGACTATATGAAGTAGTTTTAATTGAATTTCCGTTTATGTAATCATGAATTTTCAATTAGTTTTTTACTTTTTCACAGTGCGCACAACAAGGAGCACTTGAATGCGCGAGAGCAGTTTATGCTTACGCACTAGCCACATTTCCAAGCAAAAAATCAATATGGTTACGAGCGGCATATTTCGAGAAAACTTATGGTACGCGAGAATCTTTGGAAAACTTGTTGCAAAGAGCAGTTGCACATTGTCCAAAGAGCGAAGTGCTTTGGCTTATGGGAGCCAAATCAAAATGGTTGGCTGTAAGTATCATGTAGGTTGTAATATTTATATGTATATAATATTACTTAAATGTCTTTTTTACGACCATAAAAATATTTTTTGCAGGGTGATGTTCCAGCAGCTAGAGGTATCTTATCATTAGCTTTTCAAGCAAACCCAAATTCAGAAGAAATTTGGTTAGCTGCAGTAAAATTAGAATCTGAAAATTCGGAATACGAAAGAGCTCGACGTTTGTTGGCTAAAGCTAGGGCGTCCGCGCCCACACCACGAGTCTTAATGAAAAGCGTGAAACTTGAATGGGCCTTGAATAACCTTGACACTGCTTTACATCTTTTGAAAGAAGCTTTAGAAATGTTTGACGATTTCCCGAAGTTGTGGCTCATGAAAGGTCAAATAGAGGAACAAATGGGTCAACTAGACAAAGCTCTTGAAACATACAATCAAGCTGTGAGTATGATGACAATGTTAACTTCATAATAATGCAATATATTTGTTAAGAGAATGATATTTTTTTGGTGTTTCTGTTCCCTTATTCCATAAGAAATGATTTTGTAAAGATGTAATTAAAATTACTATAACGTGCTATTAAATATTACAGATAAAGAAATGTCCACATTCGATACCACTATGGCGTTTGTTAGCACAGTTGGAACATCAAAAAGGACAAGTGACAAAGGCACGTTCTGTTCTTGAGAAGGCACGTTTGAAAAATTCGAAGAATGCTGAACTATGGTTGGAAGCAATCAGAAATGAGATGAAACCAGGTGGTATTCGCGACATGGCGAATACGCTAATGGCAAAAGCATTGCAGGAGTGTCCTACCTCGGGTATTCTTTGGGCAGAAGCTATATTCATGGAACCTAGACCGCTGAGAAAATCTAAATGTTTCGATGCTCTCAAAAAATGTGAGCATGACCAAAACGTCCTCCTTGCGGGATCGAAGTTAGTATTGTTTACAAAATTACAAACTAAGTTACTGTATATTTTTACCTTTCTTTTGGTTTTTATAATAACCACTAATTTATATTTCAGATTGTTCTGGTGTGAGCTGAAAATATCAAAATGTCGCAATTGGTTTAATCGTACAGTGAAAATAGATCCTGATTTTGGTGACGCATGGGCCTATTTCTATAAATTCGAGTTGCTGCATGGTACTGAGGAGCAACAGGAGGATGTTAAGAAACGATGCATTATAGCGGAACCGCACCATGGTGAAAACTGGTGTAAAATCTCGAAAAATATAGCCAATTGGTGTTTAAATACTGAACAAATTTTAGCTCTTGTTGCTAAAGAGTTACCCATACCAATATGATTGAAGTACACATTTTATGTTGTACGTCTATTAAATACATGTATTTATAACAGATTTATCTATAAAATGTAATATAAATCTCAAACTGAAATTAGCTGTACATAAATGAAGTAAATATTTATGGATGGAATGGACTGCTTGTTTAATTTTGTATTATGAATTCTTCAGTGTATGAGTGTTTAGTTATTTTAAAAAAATGCAGTTATACAAAAATTAAACACCAAATATTATAAATATATTATAAAGTAACTTTCAAGTTTATTCTGCTTCAAGTCCATTTTTTAGTTTTACGACTACTGTTTACATGGAACTGTTTTAAGCTATATGTGAGTATGAGAAGAGAATTAACAGGATGTTATCGACTTGTAATTGTAATACTTTTACACAATAATAAATTAATTTTTTATGTTAACAAATCAAAAATATTAATTATGTGAAATTAATTTGATTTCACATATATTTTATTCTTAACGTTAAGCTGTAATAATGTAAAATGTGCATTTAATCCATTTTCTGAAAAGCTATCAAAAGTCATTAGTGATTTTTTCATTATCAAAGACTATATCTGTAATAGAAAGTACCTGAGTATGAAATTACTTTTGACTGGTATTTATTCTCCGTTCTGAAGTTGAATCAGAATTCAATATTATGAATCATTCTTTGTATTAATGAATAAATTATACAATTAAAACAATGAAAGAAGTACGCAAGAATAGACTACTTGGTATTATTTTACTTAGATTTTTTAGCATTATAAACTTTGATTAGATACTATACTAACGTATAAATATGATCTGTAGTTCAAGTATGGAGGGAGAAGTCTGCTTGGTCGACTGCAGTTATTTTTCCCATCACTGTTCTGTAGTGTATCGCGTATATGGTAAATAACATTAACAACGAAAATCATTATAAAGACATTAATTTAACATTTCAATTATTACAGTTTAACATAAAAGTTAAAGCGAAGTCAAAATCTTTTTATAAGAAATATACGAGATGTGGCATCGATGATTTCAAAGATCTGAAAATGTCCAAACCTGCAATGTGTTCAATGTGAAAAATACATGTACTCCTCCTCCGTACATCTGCAAGTGCAGCCATTAAGAGCATATCGATTTAAAAGTCCTTGACAAACGTATTTCATAAGATGGGAGAAAATAACTGGAAAATTGTAGACTTTGAATTGCTTGGTATGATATATGTCTTTATTCATATACGATTGCATTTTTTACACCCACAAAATCTCTCGCAAATATTCCATCGAGAGTTTCATTAAAAAATCGTTCTATTTGGGTTTAATAATATAATCACTAATATATAAACGTGAAATATCTATATGTCAGTGAGGTGTGTATGCAGTCTTGCTGTACATGCTTTACAATTTACATTGAGAGGTGCCATATATTTGACAAATATAGTTTTTCTAAAATTATTTTATTTTTAATCTAAATATGTAGTAAACAATTAAAAAATATGTGTAGAATGTCAACGACTGTTATTTAACTAAGTTTGACGTTGTATTTAAACACATTTTATTACGATAATATTTATCGAAAATTTCTCAGACTTCATAATTTCATTGTAAATACATATTCTCGAATTTCGGATTTTGCAATAACATTTTTTAATTTCATTTTATTGTATAGATATTATATGCCCGTCTGCAGAAATTAAACACGACTATATTGCAAATTTCAAACTCAAGTCATGTATATCACTATAAAAACACCATTCTCAGAATAAAATACCACATTATTGAATTACTTCTTCAATATCTTTTGTGATTTATGTTCTTTCTATTTTCTTAACTAATATTTTTTATGATTTTATGCACATGTTTTCCTTAAAAATTTTTGTCTTACGGCAACATTTGAATATTGCATATGAAAAGAATGAGAAATATTGTAATATTTTCAATATACTGCTTTTAAATAAAAATTTGTCCATACATATATAACTAATCCGATGTTTAGAATAGAAGTTCATTAATGTATATCGGTTTGTGTAAATATATTACACTAGTAGTGATATATATATGTTATTACAAATAAATAAAAAGTGAATGTAATTTTGATTATATTAGGTTGGCAACAATCTTACTTCGGTTTTCAGTGTGAAATAAAACGGAAAAAACGAAATTACTTTCTTGCTACCCCAATATATTCAGGCAAAGCTTCCTTATCTGTTAACTTTAGATGTACAAATGTATAAAGACTTTTAAATTAATTATCGTTATATTATAACTTTTATTATTTAAACACATATCTTTATTATTTAACATCATATTAATAGCAATCATTGATATTCCAGATGAAGCTGCAAAGGAATTGATAAAAGTGGCAGCGACTGTAAGAGAAAACTCTTATTCGTCATTTAAGGTTGGCGCCGCGTTACGATGTGCGGATGAAAGTATATCGACTAGTTGCAATGTAGAGAATTCGTCATTTGCTGCGACAATTTGCGCGGAGCGCACTGCAATAACAAAGACTGTGTCCGAAGGGAAGAGGACGTTTACATCTTTTAGTGTTATAGCATCCCACGATGGGGAACCTTTTGTAACACCATGTGGTATTTGTTGACAATCCATTGTCGAATTTGTCTACATGTCTAATATATATCAAAACAGGAAATGGTAAAAGTTCTTGTTTCTACGACTCAGAACCCTCTACCAATTGCTTTTGTAATAAAATCTTTCTGATTTCCTCATTTTTGCAAAGAAAAGTATATTACCACTTGTGCATCTGAGTGCGAAAGAAAATATGCAGCATCGTATACAGTACTTCACAATTGTGGATCATGAATATTTAGAAAAGTATTCTTAAATATTTATCAAAAGATTGCGCGATAGTGGAAGAATTCTTGTTATTTACCTAACACTTCATACATTCTACAAACCGAGCTTGATGTCACATTTTTACACGGAAAGTAATCGTAATCAGTGATCTACATATTTTGGACAATTCTTTAATATCAAAGAAAGATGGAAAGTAAAATAAATAGTTGCACTTTTTAAGATTGAGATATTCAACAGATATAACAGAAAATGATATTACGTTACTGTTAAATACTTTACAGGAACTATTTAAACATAATTGTGAAATTACAAATAATTTAACAATAAATATAGTACAATTTAGAAAACCTATATATAATTTTGTATTTACAAAAGTCATTTAAAATCCATTCTTACCAAAAGTATAGTATTACCTCATTTACGAGCATTTTACCAGAATGGACACCTGAAACCCAGAAACAGTATGAGTGTATTTTGCTCCGATTTACTTTTATCTGCTATTTTACTGGATATTTTATACATATTTAAAACTTACAAAAAACATAGTGTGTTTCTAGAGAATTTGACATTCAAGGATTTTAATCTTTTGGAAAATTATTTACGAAAAAGGTACATATAAAACATAGAATAATCGTTATTGGATCTCTTACTTCTATTGTTATCATTTCGCATATAATATAAAACTTACTAAATTACACACAAATGTCTCCAATTCGATACTTACCATCCAATGTAACATTGACATAAATTTTCGTTATTAGTTGCTTGCTGTATGAGCAAATCGACTTGCCGTGGAACGCTCAGCGTCTCTTCATGAGAGAAATCACGACCAGTCAGTTTATCACGTACTCGCATTACAATAGCCAAAGCTTTTTTGTTCAAAGCTTCTGGTTGATTACTATCACCTAAATAGAACATCAATTCATTATAATACCATAAATAAATAATATAGTTTAATGCGTGAAGAATTTTTGTATAAATATTAACCTCCGTTTTCAATACTGTTTGGAGCACCTTTTTTAGGGAATGTAGCAGTGAGAGACTCCAATATGTCACCGTGTTCCTGACTGCTTCCTGCGCTGATACTCTGTGCGTCCGATCGTTTACTTTTCGGTGCTGCATTGTCCATTAGTCTCCAATTCAGCAATGGATCATAAACGAATGCTTCAAGTACCGCCATCAAACTATCCTTATTGCGATGCAACACCGACATGACTGATTCACATGTTCTTCTATAAGTGCCTTCAATGCCCGTGACTTCCATAGCGTTGATCAACATTCTTGTTAATCGGAATGGTATCTTTTCTGGGAATTTTTCTCGTGTCATGGCAACTTCAAAGCAATCTCCAAAATCAATGTGTAAGATTTTTCCGCTGAGACGGTCTAACATAAGATTTGAAGGATGACGATCGCCAAGGCCTAATATGTAACCAACCATCGACATAACAGCTAGAGATCTGGTGTAATTTGTTCTACGGTCAAACCATACTTCGCTCGACGGTGATTTTAACCATAACAGCCGCGATAAATCATCGCCATGTGTGTGTTCCAATGCATGTTCAAACACTTCCACTTTTTGCATGAGAGTCAAATGATCGTAATCTGGTGCCATCTGAAAATTTTTAATTTTACAAAAATTATGACCGGTGCACATTTTTTCGTTAAAATTGTACTTGTACAGGGAAATATAAATGAAAATTACAGTTTTTAAATTTCTTTTGGTTCATAATTTGTTTAATATCTCAAAAATTGGAATAAAATTTTGTCTTTGTACCGTATTAATTTTCAAATAAAAATCTTTTGGTCATGAAAAAGTATAATAATTATATACTGTAAAAACAAGTATTTGAAAAATTTAAATGTTTATAATACCAAATGTTGAAAACTAGATATTAACAAAAACAGTTATTGGAAAAATATTCTTTTATGACACTTACTCGTAACATAATTCTATGTTCAATGTTTAGTAATATTTTCTTCTTCTCCCTATAATCTCTAATGAGTGTGTGTAACGTATCACAATGAGGAACCCAGCCAATGAGACCACTGTTTGTAGATAAAGGAATAACTGCATATCTCTGTTGCAAGTTAAAATGAATGCAGTAAAAAAGTTAATAAAATATTAATGATAATCCTTTCAATATAAATTATTCTACACTTTTAGTATTTAATGTTTGTTAGAAATATTTAATATTTTTAATTTTAAAATTTATTTACTGTGGTCACCTGAATAGTAAGATTTCTTCTAAATGTATCTGGATCATGCAACAGAAGTGTATTAACTAACCCAAACAATTGCATTACTCTTTCATCTTGTCTAAGATCTTCATGTCCTTTTAGAAGAAACATATAATCCTTTCCATTACTTCCTGTAATTAAATATATGTACATTTAATTAACTCCTAACAAACGTAAAATGCTGTGAATATATAAAACAGTATGGATTTCACAAGAAAGTGCTTGTTGGTATTTATATTTTCACTAAACATCTGTTGTGAAATTGTTCTTTTGTTTTATAATGTTCTTATTACTGAAATTGACATTTTTATATAACAATCAATTTTTATTATTTAAAAGTTGTGATAAAGTGTTCAATACCTTTAATACATAGTTTCCTTGGACGTTGTTTGCTCGTAATCACTTGTAGTGAACTGTGAATACTGGCAATCCTGACGATAGGTTGTCCCGGTTGATAACTTCCAGGTACAGCAAGTTCTAAATCTCGGCACATGAGTAATTTTGGACTCACGTATTGAAGTTCAAGACTCGTGAGTTGTGGTAGCTGACGTGATATTCTACGAAAAACGTGATAATACAAATCCCAAGCTTGATTGAGTTCTCTCACATTCTTAGTTTGCTTATACTTCTTGCAACATTCTTGTGCTTCGATCAAATCTCTACCATACGCTTGTGTGAAAGATGTTTCTTTTAGAGTCTGAGGTCCCTTCTCTAACATTGCATGTAATGGTTCTAGTGTATCAAACATTCCCTTTACATTCCGTTCGCCAAAGTACATTCTGCTCGCCTCTTCTAAACCTTCATGCCACATCTCATGCCAAAGTATTGCAACTCTGATCAACTCGTCACTGGCCATTAGAGCCTGTTGTACTAAGGTTGGGCTATGTTCACAAATGCTTTTTAAAATCTTATTGGCGGCGGTCTTGCGGGCGTGACTTGCACTTTTTGTAGCAACTGTCAATGGATATACAAGAGCTTGAGGATGGGTCTTTCCTATGTCTACCAACAGATGATTAATACATCGTCCAACTAAAGCTCTGGGCGTATCGATTCTTGCTATTAGTTGCGGGATCACTTGTAACCATGTGTTGATTTCCGTTACTTTAATCCCTTCATTAATGGCCTCATAAACTTCTGGCCACTGTCCATAATCAAACCAGAGTGTAAGCAAACGTAATGTGTCTTGCAACGAATTGCCATGCGATAGATTTATTGATCTGAAAAATCCTTCCACGGCCGGTACAGTAAACTGAGATACATATTGTGCATCACAGATATTATTTCGAGAACCGTTTCCACCAACGTTGTCATTGTTGCTATCGCCTTGTTGGTGTTTGTAGAAGAGAACTGCTTCAAAATTCATATACGCATACGCATGCCAGGCCTTGTACCATTGTGGATCGTGCTCCGTGGCAGATGCATAATATGAAAGTACAGATGGTATGGAGTGTTCATTTATTCCTTTCAAAGCTTCTAACCATTCGCCTAGTTTTAAGTAACATCTAGCCCGCAAACGTTTTCTCGCTTCATGTTGTTTTTCGTCATCTTGGTTCATGATGAGTTGGGGTTGGGCGAATGTTTGCACGAAACGTCGAAGTTGATTATATGCTTCTTCGCGTTTATTATCAACCCACATATGTTTGCAATAGGCGAACGTTACTTGCGGATGTGTGGTGGGCAAAGGTTGTTCCGGAGTTTCAGACGGATCAGTGCCCAACAGTGTTACAAGAGTTTTATGACATAACATCAAATTACCACTTTTTCTGCAGAGACTTGCGTATTTTAGCCAAGTGTACATATCGTCTTGAGGTGATAAAACAAGCGTATGTACCTGTTTAAGAAATGTAGTTATTAATAATATTCCAAATGTACTGATCTTACACATATTGCGTAACAGTTAATAGAATGTGAAAGTTACTAGATGAACGTACTTTGTAAGAATTAAACATACTTTTCAAAATATAAAATGTTAAGCAACAAATGATTTTTAAGAATAGTTTCAAAAATAAATTTAATAAAATGTTTTGTATAAATCTAAATATATACCAATTATAGATTAAGTAAACAATTAACAACACGGACCTGTATAATCTTTTGCCAATCTTCAACTATCTTCTGACCACCTTGAAGTCTTTCCCACCACATGTTCTTTATCGTCGTTCTCCGTTCCGGTACAAGCTTATATTGAATCACTTCCTCTAACTCAGCTAACTTTTGTACTTCCACCATAGCATTGTATGCTCGCTGATAACTTTCTCCAGCCATAGCAGTTAATTCTGTATCCAACAAATCTCTTGCACTGTCGATTAACTGATGTGCTACGTTATATTGCTCATCGTGTATAGCTAATACAGCCCGGTAAAAAGCGCCATCTTGTGTTTCCTTTGGCACAAGACTGACATACTTCTCCATACATTCCCATTGATTCAAACCCCAAGCTGCAGCAGCAGCCATTCTTGCCATCCTCTGTTTTGTTTCGTCGTTTCTTAAAGACCATTGTTTAGTGGCTACATCATGCAAGCGCCTCCATTCACCTAGAGCTTCGAGACAGCGCATTTCACCCAAAGTTGACTCGACATCATGTGGATCACACTCTAACCGTTCTTGATATAAGTGCAATGCTTTGTCCCAATTATGTAGTTTTTCATACCACCGTACCTGAACCTTTAAGTCTTGTTGATTGCTTTGGTTCATAACGTATTCTAGTAAACCCTCGGCTGCTTCTTTCTGCTGTAGTTTGTTGTTGATAGAAATCAAAGACTCGAATACATTGCAATTCCTATTTTTGTGAAATTCATCCTCCTTATAATGCAACGCTTTTGCATATGCTCGACAGTGCATTGCTCGTTCTCCGAGAATCTTATTATCTAAAGGCAACGGACCTTTGTCACAATGTTCCATAAACTCAGCTAAATTCAAGATTGTTTGCGTTATCTCTGGAAGATCTGATACGAGCAATGCCTGCTGCAGAGTTTGAATCAATTCGGCACGATAACTGTCATTCAGTTCCGTCCAACAAGAGACAAATGCAGCATTGAATAAATCACGTGGCAATTGGGAATAGGTTTGAGCTAGTGCCCAGCAAGACCTTAATGCTGGTGATGGTGATTCTTTTAACAGACCAATGGACAAGCTTCGTAACCACTCCAACCAATCGTCTTTAGACACTCTTCGTGTGGCTGTCCAAGCCTGTTGTAAGTTGGCTGCAGAAACATGAAGTCTTCTTATCGTAGTTGTATCAGAAGACATCAGAGAAGTATCACGGTTCTTGTTTCTTGTATGACGTTGTCGCATACTCGGAAAATCTTCACCATCAGACACTGTAGATTCCGAAAGTATTTTGTCCGTAGACACATCATAACGGGAGTTAACTATTTTGTGTTTCAGCATGACTTTTTGCACCAGTGGTATAAAGACTTGATACTTCTTACCCAATTGACTAAGAAGAGAACAAAGTGTGTCCATTGCTGTACTTCGAAGTTCCGGACATTGGTCTAAAGTACGAACCAAGGGATGAACTATTCTAGATGCAAAATCGCTGAAGTCAAGGGTGTCAGCTAAATGATCCACAGTTTCCAGAGCGACTCTATTCACCGTTATAGGGCAATCTGTTGCATGAAACAGCTTAACAATTGGTGGAAGTACCAAATGCAAATAATTGTCCAGATTACTACCGAACTTTTGTAATGCTAAAAGAAGTTTCACTGTCACTGCTCTGTCTTTGCTCGTATCGTGTGTTAACACCCGTAAAATCTGCGGCATTAACTGCGGCAAATAAATTTTAAATTCTGAACCCAAGGCTACAGCAATATGTTCTACTAATAGAATAAGCGTCATCTGCAACGGACTGTTCACCGTCCAAAACTCTTTGATTAGATTAAATATGTCATCTAAATAATTTCTTATATGTTGCTTTACTATTGAGATCAAAACAGCGAGCTGTTGAAAGAGATATTCTCGAAAATTTACATCCGAGGATCGCAGAACATTTAAGAAACTGGGCATTACTTGTGAAATATATGGAACGCACTTAATCCCAAGACTTTTAAAAATAAACGTCACTGCTTGAACAACCATCGTATGATGTTGCGACAATGTAGGGTCACGAATGATTCGCATGAGGGTCGCTACTGCAATAGCTGGATAATATTCTTCCAGCGTAGAAGAAGACATATTTACAAGCATTTCACTTGTTGTTAAATCCTGACTAGTTTCTGTGTCACTTTTGATATCAGCCATTGATGCAAGTGTATCCATTTGCGAATCAATCTGACCAAGATTCATTTTATGTTTGTATGGATCAAAAGCTCCCAACAATCCAAGAACTCTTATAGTTTCTCTTCTAATGATAGGCTCTTGTTCTGTTTTCAAAAAGTTTATTAATACGTCTAGCAAAGACGGATATTGAATGTATGGTTTGACGACATGACCAGTACTTTCCACGAGTTGACCAAAAACCCATAAAGCAACTCCTCTTTTTTCTGGCGAACTTGCGTCAACTAACATTTCTAATAATATAGACAATAACTCCAACATCCACTGTTGCATCTCCGCTCCGTTAACTTCGGCCAAATCACCAATAGCCCGTAAGAGCGCTAAGACTACACCGGAATTCGGTTCCGGCTCCTTGAGTTTTGGAACGAGTACTTTCAAGATAGGTTCCATGTAGGGTCTGATGAGACGAGGTGCACTCACGACAAGATGATCTAACATTCGAGCAGCTTGTTCCTTGTTTCTTCCCATTCCAGAATGCTCTAACTCAGTGAGAAACTGTATTAGTGTTTTTCGAAGGCACGGCATTACATAACCAGGATTCATAGAACTTAATCTTCCAACTGTACGGATAGCCATTTCTCTTATCTCAAACATTTCATCGTTCATTGCAACAAATAATATTGTTAAGCTCTCCGCCTGTGCAAGGTGAATGTCAAAAGCATCATCCAATGAAGCAAGTACCCAGAATCTTACATCTGGATCCGTATCAGTGATTCCAACAACAAGTAATTTGCTAAGAACCATAGAAACAGTATTGTTCACTGTTGGTCCAGGTTGGTTCAAAGCCAAACGTAAAAGACGAGAGCACGTTTTCACAGCCTCAAGTCTTACCTCTGTTTGTTCAGAAGTAAGAAAATGATCAGCACACCTTCTAACAAATTGCAATAGAGGATTTCCATCAAAATTAAAGGTACCAAGAGTGCGTAGTGCAAGAACTGTAGACGGAACATCGATATCAGTATGAGAATGTACTAATATGGGACTGGTAGCATTCCAGGGAGCTCCGGGATGACGAAGTGGTTTGTTCATTAAGACGTGCGACAGCATATGCAGGAGCCCATGAGAAATATCTGGTTTCAAAGATGGTACAGTATGAGCAAGTTCTCTTAAGGATGTAGTTAGTATTGGACTTAGCCCAGTAGCAAGCATTAAGTCCAATAACTCCCTTACGTCATTTGTGATGATTTGCTTTACTGCATGTCCGAGTAAAGTAATGCAAATGAATACTGCAGGTTCGAGTGTAGCACCACGCTTTTTATTAGGTGTTTCCTTAGGAGGCAGAGAATTTCGTATGACTTCCATGATTTTTGGTAAGTATGGCTTTATGGCACTCTCCACAGCAACAGATATCAAGCCAATTGTAGTGAATGCGGCTGCTCTATCTTTTTCACGGCTTCGTAGAGTCGACAGTAGGTATGTCAAAATTTCTTTTAGATTATTTTTAATAAATTTTTCTTTGTTGAAAGCTGCTAATCTTGGCAATAACGTCATCAAGGCATGTTGAATATTAGGATTTCGCGACATTCTTTGGTTTATTATATCCGCATTTATATCGTTTAGTTTTTCCTGCATCAAACTACGACAAGCTCCTGATTCGTGTACAGGATATAAAGTGTTTTGCAAACTTGAAAAATACTGAGGTGAATGAGACCACTTAGAAACAATAGCCGTTTTCAGGCGTGGCATTAATAATGATATATCGTTTTCGTTCTGTCGAGTAGAACAGTTCAATCTTTCCATTAACGATTCGTAATTTTTCTCCCATTGAATGTTACTACATCTCAGTAGTTCATTTAAAACTAGAAGTGATCCATGAATTCTGTCTTCTCGATTAAAACCCCTTTCTCGCATGTAAACTTCTTCAAAGCCAGCTACAACTTCATCATAACATTGTTTGTACCATTGAGATTTATGCATCTGTTTAGCAGTTTCACGTTGTGCTGTTACAACTAAAGCTGCTCGCAATGCTTCTACTGCACCTTCTCGAATGACAGGTTTTGGATCACGAATAGCATTGAATATTAGTTCAAAGAAGGGTGTAACTTGCTGGAAAAAATATGTTGGCATTGTGACTGCTAATTCCTTTAGGACTAAAACAGCCGCATGCCTTTTACCTTCATGTCTATCACCTCCCAACCACTCAAATGCACGTTTGACCTCAAATTCTACATACTCTGCAGTTAATGTACCAGATACTAAAGCTAATTTCCCAACTGTTTTTGCGGCAAGTTCCATAACACTGATATCATTGGATGGTAACAGATTACGTAAGTAATTTGCAAATCTTATTGTACGTGTGTTCAAATTTCCCACATCAGCTCCAATTAAACAAACAATAGCTAAGATGCCACCTTTTTTCTCATTCATATCAGAACCAGACACCATTTCAAATATATGATGATTAAACTCATCCATAAATGAAGTGATTTCATCTGGGGATGCCTCACGTAACTCTGTTTTGACGTATAAACAGAGATCACGAGCTGCTTTATTTCTGACATCCTCGTTTCTTGATTTTAGACGTTGGACAAACTGCTGTACCAAAGCACTCGACATTTTGTCTGTTTTCTTTTATTAATTCTTGCCAGTTATAATATTCTTGAATTAATTATTTGCTTTGGAATTTCATATTGGGAATATTAATGCTAAAAGTAATATGAATAATTATTAATATTAAATATATTTTCTTAAACATAACTAAAATGAAATACAAATGTTAAATATACAA
>JABFPT010002888.1:5273-16550 GCA_022817245.1 Nixonia krombeini
AAAATGTATCAAACATAGTTATAGTAACTTAAATTTTAATAAAACATTTAAGGATTTTAGTGAAACTTGACTTCTTTATATGATGAATTAAGTAATAAATTTTTAATGGCATCTGTGCTTCCAGTTGGAAGCGAAACAATTCGATTTGTTTCATATTGATCATATCATTTGTATTTCCGTGGATGAGTAATATTAGTAGCTGCGTATTGAATCGATACACTACTTCAGTCTTTTGACAAATAAAGATCTGAAAGTACATGTTTGTTTTTCAATATTTCATAATCACATTCTTTTACGTAATTTCATTAATATAAACAAGTATATAAGAGTGACTTATCGAATGTTTTTATACTTTGAAGGTTTGTCCATTTCTTTTATTTTCTGTTTTAGGTCATTCGTGTATTTGAGCAATCTCATGTATCCTGTACCACTGATTCACAAAGTAGCTATTGTCAATGAGAAGGGCGATGTTAAAGGATATTTGCGAGTTGCAGTACAAGCTGTTGTTGGTACGTTAGCTAATTTTTTTCTATTATAAGCTTATGATCTCAGGAAGCCTTTTAATTATATTAATTAAAAATATCTAATAGTTCAACGCTATTCTCGTTACAAAGTCGTTTGTTAATTATTTCAGGGCACAATTAAAAAATTGTAATTTTTCATTTCTTTAAATTGGCACGAAATTGTATACTTTTGTATAATTATAATTAGAAACTGTAATAAATACTTTTTGTAGAAACATTAGACTTGAGTACTAGTGCTCTGAAAATGATTAATAGATGATTTTCTGCTTTGATGGAATCTTAATGTACACTTTTTCTAGAAGAGGAAAACAGTGAATACTCAAGTGGTGTTAGACAGTCAGCTCGCATTTCTTTTGAGGATGACTTATTCGGTAGCTCGCGTCACAATAAGCGCAACACACTGTTGGCGCAAACGCTGGAAAAGAATCAACAAATTCTCATGCAAGAGGAGCGCGTAGTAGAGGGTCAGACAGAGAATAAGGACGGTAAAGATATGAAAGATGACGAGGAAGGTTGTGATGCGGACAGTGGTCGTGGCGATAGTTCGGTGTCGAGCGATATGAAGGAGGAAGAGTTACCTGATCATTTGCAACCTGGTGTTGAGTTTACATTCAGAGTAACAGTGCTGCAAGCTATGGGCATCTCGACAGAATATGCCGATATATTTTGTCAGTTTAAGTAAGTAGATAATGATCATTAACTAAAACATGAATTGTACTTGTGTTCAATAACATGTATTAAAATTTTTATTTGCACAGCTTTTTACATAGACACGATGAAGCTTTTTCCACGGAACCAGTGAAGAATACTGGGAAGGGAAATCCTCCTGGTTTTTATCACGTACAGAACATAACTGTAACGGTGACAAAATCTTTCCTTGAATACCTGAAGACACAACCAATTGTGTTTGAGGTGTTTGGCCACTATCAGCAACATCCGTTGCATAAAGATGCAAAGTTAGAATAGTAAGATTTTCGTGTTTAATTTTGAAATACTCGTTAATGCTAATAAAACTTTTAACAGTACTTTTAATTTGCTTTTCTTCTTGCAGCGTACGACAACCACCAAAGAGAATGTTGCCTCCTTCAATACCGATTAGTCAACCAGTGCGTTCGCCAAAGTTTGGTAGCGTATTGCCGTCATCTCCGAGTACATCGCACATTCATGCGAAATATGATGTCCTTGTGTGGTTTGAGATCTGTGAACTTGCGCCAAATGGCGAGTATGTACCTTCCGTAGTCGACCACAGTGACGACCTGCCCTGTCGCGGCCTTTTCTTGCTTCACCAAGGCATTCAACGTCGTATTCGAATTACCATTGTACATGAACAAGCTTCAGAACTACGTTGGAAGGATGTACGAGAGTTGGTTGTTGGACGTATTAGGAACACGCCTGAACCCGAAGAAGAAGACAATGACTCTTCTGTGTTGTCCTTGGGATTATTCCCCGGAGAATATTTGGAAATCCCCGGTGACGATAGATGCATGTTCCGTTTTGAGGCTGCATGGGACAGTTCTCTGCACAATTCTGTATTACTTAACCGAGTCACATCTTACGGAGAACAGATATTTATGACTATATCTGCGTATCTGGAGGTATTACATTACATTTTTATTTTTCAATAAGCTTTTCCAAGGAGATTTTGGTTATTAATGTAGTATTTTTATGTTGAAATTTACTTGTACATCAGTTGGAAAATTGTGGCAGACCAGCTATCATTACTAAAGACTTGAGCATGATAATCTATGGCCGTGATGCCAGAGTAGGACCTAGATCGTTGAAGCACCTCTTTAGTGGAAGTTACCGAAATCAAGAGGCAAATAGGCTTAGTGGAGTGTACGAACTGGTTCTACGTCGTGCTTCAGAAGCAGGTAGCCCAGGTTTGTCCTGTCTGTCCCATAGTATAATCCCTTTTACTAATCGTCCTTTTATTATGCGACGAGAGTGATGGGAAAACAGTGCTGTAATTACTTCAAAATTTAATGTGGGTTTCCTTTTGATTTTTTAATTTGCGTTTCATTAATTCTTTATATGTTATTTTAAATTAGTATAAATAATTAAAAAAATGTGTTACATTTAGTATACACTACGTGAAGAGCAATTAAATGAATCAGCTAACCCCATCATTGTCTGTTTTATGAAAATAAAGTATATCTATTTTTCTGTTATAAACGAATATGATAGATAGATTCCATAATTTACTAATAACAATATATTGCTTTATTTGTTCATGAGTTCATTTATTAAAGAAATGATCCCCTAGCACGTGCAACTAAAATTGATTATTACTATTGCAACGAGTGACGATATTTGTTATTGCTTTCAGGTGTCCAAAGGCGGCAACGTCGCGTACTAGATACGAGCTCCACTTATGTACGAGGTGAGGAGAATCTTCACGGATGGCGACCGCGTGGAGACAGTTTGATTTTTGATCATCAGTGGGAGCTAGAAAAACTGACGAGGCTCGAAGAAGTAGAACGTGTTAGGCATACGTTATTGCTAAGAGAAAAATTGGGCATTGACAAGATTCCCTTGTGTAATAAGACAGTGCATGATTTCACTAAAAGCGAGAAGGTTTGCAAAATTAATGTATACTAATAAAATACACTTGTTAATTTAATTGTAGCTATTTTACAACTAAATGTAAATAAAAAGATACGTTTGAAAATTATGTTTTAATAAGTTTAAAGATAATATTTAATTTGCATTTAATAGTTGAGAAAAAGGGTGTTTCATTGCAGGAAGTTTGTAATATGGTAGCAAAAGCGACCAACGAGCCTCATGCTAGTCCTGTAAAACTGAAAAAGTCTCTTAGTAAAGATGTCTACGAGCCTTGGGAAATGACAGAGAGGGAGCGTGAGTTAGCTACTAAATACATTAAACTTATCCAAGGAAGAATTCCGAGTAAGGAACCTATTGTACTGTCCGATGTTTCGCCTGGAGAAGACAATCTCACGGACATGTCCACTTCTATGATTTCCTCGGTTGTATCGTCGTCATCGCAAGAGTCAGTATACTCTTCATTCCAACAGGTAACTTCCTGATGTGCCTGAAACGCTCTGTTGCGGTTGTTCGCGTTGTGCTTCTGTTGAGCGCTTCTACGATTTTTTTTCTTCATCAAAATTCATTTCTCATCAAAAACATTTTTAAATAACAATAGAATTTCATAATGATTTAAGCAAATAAACGCTTTCCTGAGAATAGTGGAAAAATGCTTGTATCGTGAATAGTTTTGTGAATTATTTTCTTAGACAACCGCTAACATTATAGGGGAGCGTTCGGGTGTTACAGGAATGTTACTTGCAGCCCACAGGTAAAATAGTGAAGAGCAGTTCTAAGTCGTGCATCCTTAGGTTGAGCTCTCCAGAAAGAGCCAGATTACAAGAACTCCAGGAAAGTATGATGGTTGGTGAATCTATGAACCAAACAAGTAGTATTGCACCAGCGCCTCTAGGTTCAACATCGCCAATGAAGGAAAGCTTGGTGCTTTATGTTCCTGAAGTTGAGGAGATACGTATAAGTCCGGTTATTGCTCGAAAGGGCTACCTCAATGTCCTTGAACACAGAACAAATGTGTGGAAGAAACGATGGGTGGTTAGAATTTGCTTCATTATGATTACTTCTATTTTAAAGCTTTTTTGTTGTTATAAGATAATGCAATATATATGTAAAATGTGTTTCTGAGGTGCTTGAGAAATTCATTGTTTATGTTTACAGGCGGTTCGTAGACCATATGTTTTTATCTTTAGAGAAGAGAAAGATCCTGTTGAACGAGCTTTGATCAATCTTGCCACAGCACAAGTGGAATACTCTGAAGATCAACTGTCTATGGTCAAAGTTCCCAATACATTTAGGTACAGTGTATAGTTAATTGTATTTGTAACATTCTGCATTATCAATGTGTTAAATAAATTTGATTTTACAGGCTTTACATAAAATATATACAAAACATATTTATTTTCAGCGTTGTGACAAAACATCGAGGTTATCTACTACAAACTTTAGGCGATAAAGAAGTATATGATTGGTTGTATGCAATCAATCCTCTTTTGGCTGGTCAGATCAGGTAAATTTGTATTGTACCACATTTCCTTTTTCGTTTCTTTCCTGCAAGATAAGTATAATGTAAACAGTGAAGGAACGTTTAAACAGTATTATTATTTATTTGTGAATTAATGAAGTATTTAAATATAACTTGGAACATTTCAGGTCAAAGTTGGCGCGAAGAGGACCTAGGCCAAATGTGACACCGATCACGCTTGCTCCACCGCCGGAAATGCCAGCGCAAGCCAAGTGAGTGACGGACTCGTTGGTCGAGGTGATGAGTGTTGTTGCGCAAGCCTCGAAAAGAATGTTGCAGCGGTCCCACTCGGTTTTCGAATCGCAGGACTTTTGTAGCTTACGGTTTCCGTTAGTATTCGAATGAAAGTCAGTGTCGAAAGATCGACTTGAATTCCGAGTTTTTATGGAACGTTGTACTTTACGACGTTCCTGCTCATACCGAAATATTTTCGTTCTGAGACACCAAAAATTACATCGTTTCACTGGGCATTTCATCTGGAAATGTTTCTGCAGTAGAGACGACAGTTGGAATACGACAATTTGATCGATAACAGATCGTGTACATTTAGAAAATTACGTCATAATCGCATTCTAGTCAAATATTATGAATGTATCAGTAAATGGACACAAAATGTGGGTAATGTCGAACGTAACGTCAACGTTCTTTGACTTTAGATTACTTACAAACATAATCCACCTTGTTATATCTTTTAAACGTGTATCACGTTCTTTGTACGTTTGTTTATAATAACTTAATTGAATAGAGAAAAGTACATACTACTTATATTCTACTTCTCCAAAGGACGTTTACATTGCTTCGGACATTGTCTAATATTTACACGCCTAACATGCCTATGCGCATTTCTCGAAGAACTTGCATCTATTATTTCTCATCATCTCATACAATCTCTGCAACATTTGCTACGTTTTGCTGAGTTTCGTTCAATTTCGATGCTGAGAAAGTACGAGTCTTTGATTTTTTTGAGTCAGACTAATGGATTTGTATATGAGTGTTATAAAATATTTCATTCTGTCGCTCCGAAATAATTATAACTGAGATATGTCTAGGTGTAGCGCAGTCGCTGTAACGTTGAGCTAATCTAAAGATTTTTAATGTTCGCGTCAAAATACGACGTTTTTTACGGCGTAGGTCTCTTTTGCGACTCGCGACCAATGGCGTTGTCGGAATAATCTGCCTTGAAACATTTATGTGCTCTCTTCCGAATAACGTGGGAGACTACAAGTGTTACATTTGCTTCGTGGAAAGAAATACTCTGTGATGATGACAAGATGCTTTTCTAGAGGCATGTTGAAAACAAAATGATCATTGTTTCGTCACGAGATCTTACCATATTGTTATATGAATTTTACTTCTTTTCTAATAACTTATTTTTCTTTTTTACATCCCCGATCGATTATATTTTTTATTTCGATTTATATAATTTTATTGTTATCATTATATTTCAGAACACATTCGAGCCGTGTAGAGTGTTCTCTTTAAGTCGACCATTATTGAATGTAAGTGCGAGTACAACGTGCAATAGGAATACTGAACAAGTGCATTAAAGGTCATTAGTAGTAGTAGAAAAATGACATAAAATATTGCGTTTATGGTGGAATAGTGATATTTTATGGAAAACGTAGTATTATTTGTTTTTACATTTTACTTTATTAGAAAAATTATTGGTTGTTAGGACTTTTTAAAGGTCGCATTATAATTAAAACATGGTTAGAAAAAAAATATTTATTTAAAGTATCAAACTTTACAAAAATCTTGTTTTGTGTATACAGATTTGCCAATTGATAAAAATGTTTTATCAATGTGTTGTGTATTACTATTTCATATTGTATTTATAATTAGTTTGATAAGTATGTTTTTACTTTTGAAATGATCTCATCAGCGGTGATGTGGCTTTCAAAAAACGATCACCATGATGTTCTTTTTCTAGTCAGCTAACATTCCACGAGATTTCGTTTATTGTAGATATAATGATTGATTGATATTCATTTTTACTGATATTCTAGAACTTTGAACTTATCCATTCAAAGTTTGTCTATTAATTATGTAAAGAATAATTCTGATTACTAAAAAGATTATTTCAAATACATTATATTTTACCAAAAGATTGATGTTAAAAAATACTAATTCTTCAAGACTTCAGTAATTTTATACGTTTTATCAGGATTTTGGAACAATTTAAAAGAAAATATTCCTTGGAAATCTGTAAAAGTTGGATAGATCCTTTTCCAGATCAATGCAGTGACATATGAAGTTTTGTGAAGAAAATGTTGCAAAGTTTTCACAACTCTTTCAACATGGAATTTCATATATTTTATTAAGGTTTTATTTTCTCCACTACAAATCAGATGTGTAAAAATCCAACACTGCTAATTGTAAAAGAATGAAACGGCAGAGTTTTAATCTTACCATGGTATATTGTTAATTTGTTATTTTTATTATACATGGGTAACATTACTACGATTGTATTAGAATTATTGAATGATTGTATATTTATTTTATTTGAGTACAAAGAATACGAAACTCGAATCATTTCGTTGCCTTGTAAATAACGAACAAATAAGCGGAGATATTTCGACAGTTTATATTACTTTACGATTTGTCACTCCGTATTCATCATTCTTCTTTCTAGTCATTTTGTCAGGTACGGAAATGAATGTGATTTACGTTTTGGAGGGTGAACCAAACGCGAAAATTTAGGTGGACCATTCGAATCGAAGAAATAATCGGTTTTACGAGTTTCGCTTGCTGACTGTTGTAGCGTTTAATAATTTTATTTTGTTAACGATAATAATGTACGACTATTATCTATGAACTGTATTTGATATTTAAAATCTCTATCAACGATAACGCTGAGCGCGAGACAATGCTGGGGGAAGATATATACATAGATAATTAAAGGTGAGAAAAAGGTAAAAAAGGGTCGAGAGTTGGAAAAGTGGGAGAGATGATGAAAATGCGGTCACTTATAAATAAATAGTTATTTAAATAAATGAAAATATATTATATATATATGAATCAATTTACTGATAACGTGAAGATTTGATTTATGACACGACGGAATTACCAAAGAATAGACGCATTGTATGATCCGATCTGTATTAAATATGTAAGTTTGTGTATTTATTTATAAGTTGATAATTTACGACCACGCGAATGTGTCGTTCCCTTCGGTTTATTAACGAGGTATGCGTTAATGCTACATTGTGTATTTATTATAATGATTACTTACACTAGATTTATTGTAAGTGGTACCATGTAATAAATCGATTAATAAAAGCTTACACGCTTGATATTTACGAAATTTTATTTATTTTTGTCCTTCGCTACATCTTTTTTAGTTGAAAGCGAGTCATTTGATACTTTTTATGGATTATCTTAATGTACGTTAATATACTTTCACATTTCTTTATTGTATTACTATTTTCATGTATTTGTTTTTTTATATATTTCAAGTATTGCATCTACCTAAATTGTAACGTTTTTTATTGCTTGTTGTGTGTTAAATCAAACTTATGATTTACTTTTTTAGAATACGTCGTAAATCCAGTTTCGATTGTTATCTTCTGTGTACTTATTAAATTTCTTTTTATTCTCTCCATGATATTTCTTTTTGTTTTTTTAATACAGAAAGCAACAAACAACATTAATATTTTATTTGATATTATATACAGTTTAGTTTCAAGAGCTGTGTAAAATATTAAATAATATCAATTTAGTTCGGATATATAACTAAATAATATTAAGGAACTGAAATATTAAAGAAATTTCACTCAGTTCAATTCAACTTCACGTTTCATTTATTATTATTGAGTCCTTTCAAAATAAATAAAACATTAAAGAAGTGGGTATCAATTTCATTCTCTTTCGGCATTCGCATTAGGTAAACATGAGACGAGTTGTTTGAATGTGATTGTATTTACAGGTTGTAAGAGTGGGGACTATGTGGGAGGAGATGTTGTACGTCGACTGTGCCGGTTGTCGGTTCAAAAATTGGGTCGAATAGTGTTGAAAACAGCGCAATAGCATTTATTAAAACCGCGGGCTTTTTCGATAGAAATCTGAATAATGTAATCATGCAAAACTGAAACGGTGAAACAAATTATCTTCTAGAGAATTGAGATTTGCTTGTTTTGTGAAATGTACGCGGGAGGTACGTACTGCAATATTAATGTGACAGTGTGTTGTAATTAAGTGTAGTGTTTTGTTTAGTGTAATGGCTGGTGAAATTTGAATGGCAGTGAAATTAAAACAAGTGTTCTGGTTTTGTATCATACTTTCGTAAAATATATTTTGTCCTGCACGCTCAGGTTGACTTTACATTGGTTTTGGTAAATAGAAAAGTACTGTTTAATCATTTTAGTTTTCAGTTTTATCTTTTAAATATTACTTATTGTTGCATGTATTATATATTACGTATAATTTAAATCACTAAATAGCAATAGTATGTAGAACATAAAATAGTAATATTTTGTTCATGTAAGGTGGTGGAAACATTTTAGGTTAATAAATAAAATTTATTTCATTTCAATATCTTTTTGTGTCATCGTGGTTCAAACAAAATGTTAATCTATTGGTATACTTTTTGACTTTTTCATTTAATTTATTATCTCATACAATTGCTACGTTTTATATTTTGATAATTATTTCAAAGTGTTGTTAAATAATGTCTTAATAAAACAAATATTGAAACTGATACAGAACTAATATTGACTATTTGTTACAGAAAAAAATATGTAAAGTGATTTACACCTATTTCACTTTACTCTATTTTTATATTCTCAAGTGAACGTAAGGTAGTTGGAGGGATCAGCATTTCCATTTCATTCAAAATGAAATGTTTATACATTTGTGTTTTAATGAAGGTGAGGATTATGATTTTACGAATGGGAGACCAGAGAAGTTAAAGGTATGTCCAAGCATTCATTATCATCAAAATTTGGTCCTTTGAAAAATAAATCTTGCAACATTTTATTATCCACCGTATGTTCTTCCAAATCATCTTTGCTTTTTGTTCGTTGGCCATTTATCAATTTTTCCATGGAAATTTTTCTTCCCACTTCCAGGTGCAAGAAATCTTTCTTCTCAGAGTAAGCATCCAGTGATGTGTCTCTTAAACAACGCATGCAACGTTTTACTGATGCTTACTAGTGTTACATATTTTCTAAATAAGACTATTGCTTACATATTTACTTTTTCAAAAATTTACTAATCACAAAACTGAATTTCAATTTAATGTGTGATTTTAGCGGCAGAACTATAGTTAATATGTATCTGAATGTAACATTCTGTTTATTACTGTTAGTAATACTATAACTGAAGTTCTAAATTAAAATTTATGATTGTTTACTTATCGAAGTCAGAATCTTGGTCAGTTTGGCAGCTTCTATCTTCTCTTTTAACAATTAGTTTCTGAATATATTCCTTAAGCAGAACTAATTTTTCTATCTCTGCTTTCTCTTTGACTTTTTCTATGTCTGTTTCAGCATCGCGCAATTTTGCCTCCATTTCAGAAAGTGATTTTTCTAATTGAGATTTCTCTTTTACAAGACTTCTCGTGGCAACTGTTAAACGAGAAAATTGTTTCTCTTGATTCTGAATTTGACGCATCAGAAGGTCAAGAGATTGCAAAGTCTGCAATCTTAGCTTTTTTTCATTTGTTACCGCATCCTGCACCTGCGATGTGATAAATTACTTGCATTGATTAAAATTCTGATTACGTTTAACGTTGTTTGCAGCAATAAGGCAATTGTAATATTAATTACGTTCTTCTATTATTAAGTAAACTGTAAACAGGTTTAAAAGCAAATTGGACATTGAAAGTTTTCAATAAGTAATATGTTGCCTTTGTAATGTTATTCACTATTTTCTTTTAACCAATAATAAACTCTAGTATGTTATTTTAAACAAGTATAAAACAATTAACAGTGCAATGAGATTAACAATTGATAATAGTTCTTGACTCAATAAAGGAACAGTAGTTTCGTGATTAAATAAAAGAACAACTTTTCTTTGTAGTTCGAATTAAGCGTATCTTATTATAAAAGTAAATACTACCAATAAAAGTGTACGACTTGCAACTGAATATGAAAACTCAATGTTGAAAGTTTTTGATATCAAGATTGCAATTACTTGTAGTTTTAGTTGACTCTTCTCATGTTCGCCTTCGTCACGGAAAAGTTTATATTGATTTTCTAATGCTTCTTTTTCAGCTTTCAAAATTGCTAATTGTTCCTCGGCTTTATGTTTTTCTCGCGTACATCTGCAAGTACATATATTATATATATAAATGGATTTTCCCTTTATAATCAATTTTATGGTATAGAGAAATAATGTGTTAAATACTTTTACTTATATTTATAATCTACATATTTTACTATTTCATTTAAATTTAATGTTCAGTATTCTAGTACTGATTGGTTACTCTGTTAGACGATGGATAAGATTTTTAATGCGGTTTCTCTCAACTGGGCAGAGATCTTCTATGTGAGCCATTTCTGATTTATCACTTTCACCTCTGCACTTGGCACATTGCAGATTGAGTTTTTTCATTTTCTCCGTTTCTACAATTTATAAAAATAAATATAAGTAATAAATATTTTTTAACATATGAATGAACCAGAAAATTGACACAAAGAATAACAAAAAGTAACAAATAGAATATTATATAGT
>JABFPT010002890.1:4344-16546 GCA_022817245.1 Nixonia krombeini
GGTTTCTCTCTCTCTTACACACATGTACTACACAATTTCGTTGGAAGAAGAGAAATATATATATGATTACAGAGCAATTATTGTAGTTTTTCTCATTTTTCTTACGTTTCATGTGAATTTGCAAACAATAAGAAGACATCAGGTTTAATTGTATCAATACCAATTACATTTTCACTAATCTCTCTTACGAGATTCACGCACAAATGGTTTGTCATTGTATATTTGAAATCCGGGAACACCATTCGCTTTGCATCTCCTCTGTACTTAGCGTACAGACCTTCGGGAATACGCGGCCAGGGTATTCAACACCCTGCAACAACTTTGTCGTCGTGACGATGTTACGGTTTCACTCGAGCGGCTACCTGGTTCGTGCAGAACAAGAATTAAGTGGCTCTCATTCACGACTATCTACAATCAGCGGTCAGTAAAGCTGCTCGCTAAATACGAGTGTTAATTCGGATGCTGACCGCCGAAATAGCACGTTTTGCTCGTCTGCGAAACTCGCATGGGTGAATGACCTCGCGAAACTCTGAAAAACCTGACTTGATTCTGTTTCTATAGAAAAGCAATGTGCAGTACTGAATATGAATTTAATCGAACAATGATGTAACACGGTGAAGAGATTGTTGCTGAGTCATTTTGCATTGTCAATATCCAAGGTATTTTATTGCTCAACGGAAGGCCAATCTATGCACCCACATTTCGTTTATAACAATGGACGAGACTACTGCTACCTTAACTTCTTACTCCATATATATGTATTTATATATATTTTGTATAATTATTTGATTTACCAGTAAAGATAAAATGGCGGCATAAAGTTTCGCGTTTAATTTTTCATGGTTTTTTATTCCAATGTGAAGCAAATGTTTCTTCCGCTAACGAAACATCAAAATGGCATTTGTTACGGGTTTCATAAGATATTTAATGTGAGATGTCGAAGAACAGCAGAATGATTCTAATAGGAAGCTTGAAACAACGAAAACGAGAATGCAACACTGTCATCTCAAACTCTACCTCGCCAATTAATCTTCGGAATATGCGTGTTCGAGGTATCTCAATAGCCTTCAACAAATGTATCATAAAGTTGGTGCATGTACCGAACGAGTATGAAGAGATTCGTATTACTACGTAGTACTACTACCAGCGGTCAGTGGACCCTGCTGGCCAAGCGTCCGGATGCTGACCACCAGAATAGCAGCACATTTTGCTTGTCTCCGGTGCTCGCAATCCGGAGAACGTACAATGCTGGACCCGAAAATTCAGATCGCTTCTCAGGGACCGCAAAATATTGAATTGAAAGAAAGTTATTTACTTGCACGAATCTCGAATTAAAAAATAAAAAGAAGTATTTCTTTCGATATGATTATCCTCGTGTGTATCTTCAGCGACATAGTAACGATACAGAGATTTTATTAACAATCTATGTCAAAAAACCACACATATTTATCTCTCTTTTGTTCTTAGGTAGGAAACTATGAAACTTTTACCATGAATTTTTGTTTAGTCTGGGCGTTTGTTCAACGCCTGTTTCATAGTTTCCAACCTAATACTTATATTTGTAAGCTACGTACGCAATTAGAAAGAGTTAAATAAAAAATTGTATAAACTGTTAAGTAGAATATTTTAATTTGGGGAAAGCTATTAGAGTGATATTGCAACTTTAACGAGAGTAATAATGCATTACGTGGTTAAGCATTGTAGCGTCTACTAAGGAGTTGTGCAGAGTACACACGTGCATCATACATAATTGCAATTATTTCACCCCTAACTTCAATTACAATTAAAAATAATATCTTTCCGCGTGAATAAAACGGGTCAGTGTAACAATAGAAAGTTGGTAACCCATAAATGAGACTGTAGAAATATTGTTCCACTTACTTGAGCGATTCTCGCGTACAACTTCCAATCCCGTTGTCCCTTTACCTTCTGGTCCCCCATAACTTAACGATGCCACGCGCTGTCTGCGCGCCCCGATACCAAAATTCTATTTACTCGTGGACACTGAATCTCCCAGACGAACAAGTTGCCTGTCCGTATGATCATCGGCGAAAATCTATCGAACTGATGCAGATTCGAAAGCATGGCGTTAACATTTTAAGGAGATGGTCGAGTATGGAATTCTGGGGGTGAAATACGTATGTTGAAAACGGTATAGACAAAATGGATTTCCGTTTAATATTCAACAATCGGGTAACGCGAGTGGGAATTGTTACGGTTATTGAGGTTAACCTAACCTCCTGGGTCGATGACGAAATCTGGTGGTGGATATTAAAAACGTCCGTCTGATTCCCAAGATGGAACGATCACCTTTGTTTCACCCGATGATACAATGATAATTTATCTGTCATTGTAACGCAACATGTGAAAAGCAACAAACAAGGCCTTTACAATATAAGAATGTATGAAATGATACAATCAGTAAAAACAATATATCAAAAACATTGTCCCGTTTGCCCGTCCGATTTCTCACGTGCGCGACTCTTTCTTCCCCGTTCTTATTATAGATCTTCCGTCCATTTATGAGCATATGGCAATTAACAATACCAATGTGTATGGCTCGAACGAGGGGTTGCTTTCTCTTTCACTAACGCAACCTTGTAATATCACCGTTAACATTTACCATGGCTTATCTCGCTCTTCCCACTGAATGACCTTTGCACCCCACTTGGATGAAAATTTGCCGACATCGGCGTAGATGAAAATTCCGTACATTTTTTATGATTGAGAACAAAGGCGTGGTGATAAAAGTAGTTGAGTTATTGACAATTATAAACAATAATACAGTCGTAATTACGTTATATTTCTATGTCCCCAATTATGGTAATAATTGGATGCTGGGTCTGTATTCGAATAGGATTGATGGACGAAACGTAAAACCATTGTCGCGTGAACGACAGAACGAACATAATGTTTAATGTGTCCGTGGTATGTTGGACAGGAAGAATGATGATGTTAGTTTTTTGTCATGCCGTCGTTCCCACTGGCAGTAGCACGTTTAATGTACGTGCGGCCGCTATAACCATGCGCGTACGTCGTTTTGCACATCTTCACACGTTAACGGCTAACGCCAGGATAGCGTGACGGTTATTAGTTAAAGCTTATTGGCCGGCACCAAGCACGAGTAACTTCGCACTCTCGACTTTCGATAAATGTTGACAACAAAATTTGGCAAAAGGCAAGATACGTTTGGACAGTACGTCCAATCACGTTTCACGAAATTTCATTCAAGGATATCAATAATTGTTAGAAACAAAGTGCGTTGGGGCTTCGCTTTAACCATAGCCTGGTCCCTTTTTGATCACTTCATTGCATTTTAATGCACGGTACATACTGTATTGTAAGATTTTCAATTGTGACTACTTTAATTAAAAAAACATTGTTGTACTTATGACACGACTGTTATCAAATTAAGATTGTATTCTGTTCAAACGATCTCTAATGAGTCATAAAATCATAAAACATAGACGAGAGTAGAAATTTCTCAGTAAATGTAACATTTTTTTAACACACGATGGTAAATGTGTACACGCGAAAGTGTATTTCCAAGATGTAATTCAAAGTGTATTTTATTGTAAGTTCTTTTATTCCGAAAATAGTTACTGTCATGAAAATAGTTATGTGAAAACGTGTAACGAAGTTAATATTTTCAAATATATGAATGACATTTGATTACTGCGCGTGTTTATTCACGGTCTTACACGACTACACACAATTTACCGCGTTTAATCGCACAGAATCAACAGATTAGACTATAAATTTATACGAGACTGCACACACGCGCGTGTACGTGTGCATCAACAACTTTTCCATCATTATATCATAATTGGCGAACGTAAGATAACGCAAGATTTACAACCTTACGCGCCGCAATTAAATCACAATCAATACGATTTCTTCTAAAAGTAACATGTATCGGAATTACTCGCAAATAATCCTCGCTGACGTAGGTATTGACGTCTGTTTGTTTCCCTGTAACCTGAAATGAGTCACGCAAGATAAATCCAGTAGAGCGAAAATTACGGAGGCTGCACATTTCCGTCATAATTGGGGCGAGAACATCCCCGTAATGAAGGTAACGATTTCGTCAGTGGAACCTCGTCGACTTTGTCAAAATCTACGTCGCGGAAAATCACCTTTCCACGGTTCTTTCGCAACAGACTACAATGTTCTCCGCAAACCAAATACCGCGTTCGATTTTTATCAGCAAAATCAGCTATTAATAATTTTCCCGTGGAGCATTACGTAAAAGACATGACGTAAATTAAATACAATTGGACAATCGAAGAAATACAATATCGCCCCTTCTCTTTCGTTTACCAATATTTATGAACAAACATCGCGAAGATAAAGCGGTTTTCTGATAATAACTTTACAAATATACTGATAAAAGGAAAAGTATGGTACCGAGGTTGCGCTTTGCTGTAGTTTCGTTTGTCTTTCTCATCCCGGAGATCGCGATATTACCTGACGTTGTGTTTTGGCTAGAAATGTCCTTTTTGGAAATTTGACTCGCTATTGCCAAACCAATAAAATCCATCAAATGAAATTGACCGGGAATAACGAGTTGTTCGTTTAGCCTGTACCATTTTTCAAATCTTTCATCGAATTGACACGCAAGCACGGAATTAATAACCCGCGTTGTTTAACAGTCGTTTCACATCGCGGATCGACGTGTCGGAGGGAGAAGATTAATCGATAAATATTAATACGAGCGCCGTGAAAAATCGTATTACGCGTCACGTTTCGCGGGACGTTGATTTTTAAACAATCGTTTCGCACCTCGGTCTGGAGATCGGTGACGGGTGAAGTGCGATGGTTGAAAAATCCCGGTCGCCCGGAAATGAAATGACTCAGATATTAATACAATAGTGCGATGTACCGCGAACGCTTGTCACTGGCAGATATTTTACTGAATAAGTCTCTGACGTCAATAGTTCCTCGCAAACGCTACTTTGCGTCACGTCGTGACTGCACCTTAAACCCTGTTACCAGATTCGGACGAGAATCAATTTCGACAAATGTCACGATAACATTTTCTCCTTAAAGACTTTTCCCTTCTGCGACGTTCCAGTTCCCTGCCTTCGAGACAAACGATTTTACAGACCGAAGGAAATACAAAGGTGGTTATGCGAAATGGAAAAAACGCCGCTGATACAACATTTCTCTCAATTAACCGTATCCGATCGTATGAAATTGCCTTTTTACCGCGCTCGACGTCGATACGTAAAATCGATAGAAAGAAGTCGGTAATAGTTTTCTCTAGTTCAACGAAATACCGGAACCCATGTCTTTCCTAAATAATGGGACTAACAACGTTACCGCGTATTAACAGCGTTTTGCCGAGCCAGGAAATCGTCCAGTCGAAGGTGCGAATAAATCCGTTCGCTCCTTTGCACCGAAGTGTTAACTTGGTCGGAGTATCTCATCGCTTTTACACGGATCTATTTCAGCGGGATCTTTTCATCCTTCCCGACGTACCGGTTTGATGCGAGAAACACGCGTCTCGTTCCCCAACAAGGAACGATATCGCGTTAATTCAAACAGTGGAATATGCACGATACTGGCCAGCCACGCCTTTCCTTTGCTTTTACCCCAACGACCAGCCTGCGAGACGACACTTGGTACCGCATCAGGGGAAAAAGTATCTCACTTTTCTAGCAAATCGTTTTTCTCCAATTAGCGAAGTATTGTGCAGATGAGCTGCCGTGAATGCCCGATGAATCTGCGACGTAGCGTGGAAATTAATTTGCGCTATAGCGACATCGGAGATAAAACGAAACGGAGCGTGTTCGTACAATATATGTTTATTCATATATGATTAATTTTCTTTCGTGTATAATCGTAATTACACAGCAGTTGCTGTCGTTGCGACGACCTTGGTATAAAAAGGCGCTGATGCGTCGAAAGAAAGTGAAAAATGCTGGATCTGATACCGTGAGATTTGGGTGGAAATATTTAATATATTCAGACATGCTATCTCGAAGCGGAAACAAGCGTAGGTGATAGACTCGTATCTGGGTGTGTAGGCTAACCGGGAGCTTAAGCGCGCGCAGTTTAATGCTATCAAGTTGACGATATTATTCTACTTTGGTCAGAAAAATTGTAATAATAACCGACCGGTAGGTTAAATTTGTGAATAATCAAATACTCCATAATGCTATCCGAGTAAACTAGTTATTTTCGTCGAATCGCACACAATCGATCCTGTCCTTTATTCATTACAATAACAAAAAATGATGGTATAAAAACAGTTTTTTTTAGAAAACTTTAAGGCAAGTAGGACGAAGTGTGCGCATAACAAACCTAACTTTTACAAAAGAAGGGATGTACTAACGGTTGACAAAGACGTTAAAAAGTAAACTACTCGAAATAAATGTTGTTAACTGTCTTTCGTTTGTTGAATTTCGACTTCTACGGCTGTTCCCTAAATCAACTGAAATGTTCAATTATAAGAAATGAAGCGTACACTACGGTTAGGATAATTGCAAATTCGTTTGCAGCAACCAACCATTCGTGTTAACGGATGAAAAAGACACTCCAATTATTACTGCCAAATATTTTCAGTTACAACAAGTTTGCCAGTGTGTTTGTCGACCGTTTTGAAAATGTCGCCTTTGGTTAAATTTACATCGTGTTATTACAGTGTGTAACAGCTGGCACGTGATTCGCCAATCCACGGTGACATATTACAAGTAATGTTTGATCGATAATCACTATTGATATAATCGTACATATGTGTGTATGTGTGCGGAGCATTAATAAACTCACTTTGATTTTTTTATAAAGTGATATAAACATTTTCTCGTCCAAAATGGCCAATCAAATGTTTGGTCATTCACACGTGGCTTCAAATTTAGTAGACGACCGTGGTCTCAACAAGTTCTCGATGACTATGGCGATATTTAAGAAATAAATGAAAAAAAAAAGAAAATACTTGAATCCATTACAGTATTGATAAATTAGAATTGGGCTGACATGGAGAGTGCACGGTATGACAGCACGACAGTTTGAGAAATAGTGTTTTTAATAGAAGAGCAAATAGGAAGATTCAGCAGAGCGATCCAGTTTTTTTCTGTAGCGACCGACTATGACGCACGCCGCGTCACTGTCCGCCGATGAACGCTCATCCGCTGACGACGCGGTGTGCGTCATCGTGGAGCAACGAGAGCAAAACGCGGTTTACATCCGAAACTCACCCAGCCACGTGAAGATACGAAAGGAAACAACGGAAGATGATTAACTCGATCCCCCGTCTAACCTTTGTTTACTGCAAACTGATCTTTCCCCTTTTTTTTCCTCCGATATCGAATACGTTATTTTGAAAGGATGACATTTCTATACATACTTATTCGAAGAAACAACCAAACGTTTTCCATTGGTGTGCGAAAAAAATGGAATAGACGCCAAAGGGGTGCATATTATAAGGGCATTTTCTTCATCTGTATAGCTTCTTCGTTTGCTGAATTAAACATGATGATAATAAGACATTGTTACCTCTCGTGATGTGTGCAATCTCGTTCAAACGTGAATTTCTCGATGCCCAAAAAAAGGTCAATAAAAATACCCGACAAAATGATAGTGTACCAAACGAATGTTTTTTCTTCCTGGCACTGATCCGTTGCATGACTCGCCGCTTAATTTATACACGCTCTATTAATCATACTCCGACTTCATCGGATTTCTCTTCTTTTCCTTCTTTCTCAGATTATTGTGTGACCTTTAAACTATAATTAAATCTATACTGGCTGTGGTGACACTGTAGTTAGGCTTTTCATTATTTAAACGGGCTGTATATGCGCAGGAGAACAGGCTGAATCTTGTATTTTTCGACCATTTCGTCATTGTCCACCAACGTAGTACAAATTACCTTTTCACACTTTCGTTGTAAATGTTTAATTAACGGCGTCTTTCGTCAACGTTTATAGACAGAATTTATCAACTTATGTCGCGTCTGACGAGCGGATGTAAAAGACATTTTTGACCTTTGGTCTATTTTTCATACGTATCTTTTTGGAAAAACGAGAAGCATCGATGAAGGGCGTTAGTAATAGATAAAAAAGGAGGGCGAAGGCTCATTACGTTTCCAACAAAGTTTCCAGACAAAGTGTCGCAGAGAAGCAAACAAATACGAATGCTCAGATGGCGAGAGAAAGCGAATCTGCAAGTAGTGCTTCGAATTTTGCGTGGAAGAATTATTCATATATTACGAAATACGCGTACGCACGATATGAGCAGTGGCAATGGCACTCGTTGAATATTTGCATATTCAATACGTCGCACATGAGAGAATAGCTTCAAAACGCAACTTCTCCAACAGACATTAATTTCAAAATCGCGTAAGTAACGCGTCATTTCGCTATAGAATTTATTATCTTGCTGGAAAATATGAACTTGATTATGACACACGTACTTTCTATCTTTTTGCCAAGAACCAATGTTAATTCTGGACAATTGATAAAGCAAAAACAGTATATTCTGTGCGGAGTGAAATAATGATCTGCTATTAAGCAAATAAATATCCACTGCTTTGCATAAATAATTTACTTGAATCGACATCTCATTTGTAATTGGTAAGTGGAAATGTCATCTGGGTATAATTGACGACAAAGTAGGAATAAAAGAGTACTCTGATTCTATTTGTTAGTCATAAGGTGAACAAGCACGCTGAATGAAGTATTAATTACCGATACATATTTTATTCGGGCAAATCAGTTTTGGCCTGGATCAAGGTTGGCGAATTAATAGGTGCAAGTGATTTGTTATTAACGGTAAACGGTTCATTTGAAGAGTAAGAGACATTTTATTAGTTATTTGTCGCGTGTAAACAATTTTTTTATACTTATCCGCGTAGGTGTGTATGATGTGCAGGTATATGTGCATGTTGGAATATGTGTATATGCACGCGATGTATACGAACACAGAGGCGTATATGCACATGTACCAGTGTACAGATCTGGGTCGTTCCAAAGGAAATCGACGCAGAGTCATTTCCTGTGGGAGTAAGTCGATAGACTTCAGAGCCATGATATTTGACGTAATCCAACGTGCAAGGCGAATGAATCAAGATCGACAAAGCTTTCAATTTCAAAGGACGAGCCTCGACGAACCTTTGCCTGTGCAGAATGAAGGCGTATAATACGGAATCGCGTTAAAATAGCTCGATAAAAATGAATTCTTCGTTCATGTTCATTCATATATTTACGAGTAGTCAATATTTTCCTTCTGTGGCTAATCCACCATCTTGCACGAGAGCGAAATAATATTCAAGGTAAAGACACTGCGAAGTGTTTTCGCTATTTATATTTGTTGACGACGTGAACGTTGTTAAACAATGTCATACTCTTTTCAATTTTTATTGAAGGAACGATTCTGCATATTGCTTATAGGTTTTGCCGCAGAGTAACAGTTATAAGAGCATTCGATAAAATAATGAAAAATTAAACGGTGAAAGAGAATCCGTGAATGCACAGTTAGTCTTGTCTATTTATAAAGTAATTACATAAATCCATAGGAACTATTTACGGAACACTTGACCCGCCGTATCCAGCACTTAGGTCGTAACTACTCAACTCCACATTTTTCGCCACCCCTTCTTTTATATCACCCAATATTAAACGACCTCCTATAAATAACAAATTACCGGCTCTATTATTTCCCTTATCATTTGCAGTATATCAATGTGTATTACATCCACGACCGTGCAGAAGAGTTTTACTATACAATCTATGGGATAAAAGAATTACAATTATTTACAACTCCAATTACAATTGCAATGTAATTACAATTACGATTACTACAATTTAGTTCACAGTTACCTATCATTTATTCTCCTTAGATAGTATTTTATTCGGAGTATGCAAAATGTGTAAGCAGGTATTCGTGTATATATAAATATGCATGTAAGTACGTGCATATGTACATTGTCGTGTGAACTTGATTGTCACAGTACACATTGGTAAGACGACGCAATAAATTCGTCAAGATATTATCACGATTTTTCGGTATCCGTTTCAAAATAACGAGCGCAAAGTTCCAAAGCGAATGAAGAGCTTTGTGGAAAATGTTAAAAATAATAATTTGTTTTTATAAACTTGTACATTCTTGTTAGTTCGGTCGATATGGCTTCGCGACTTTAGCGAATTATTTCCCATCTAGTTCTTCAAACAGTTAGTCACATAGTCAAGTTTATCCACAACTGTAGAATCACATTCTCCCGGAAATTGCGAGAAACTAAAACTCGTTTCTTAAAAAGCTTCTGCATTGCGAATTGAGCCGATAGTAATTTGTGCCTCATTTTTCTCTGCAAATTTGCAGGATAGCGTAAGACGTGCAAGGATCAGCACATCTAGTTGGTTTGACCTTATGAGAACTCGTGGGAGCAAGATTTGTTCTAGCAGCGAGGCAATTTGTATAACGTGCGCTTCCATTTCACATGTACCAATTATGGTCCGCTTTGAAGTTTTTTATTCGAAAAATGTTTTCCATCACGGAAGGAGTAATTTCCGTTTGGGTGAAAATGGGAATGTTTTAAGTGCCTTTAGCAGGTGACGTGTATGATAAGGAAAAGTGATTACCCGTCGAGTAATTACGTCGTGGATTTTGGCAATTCTGACGTTTACCTTTCCGTACGTAAGACATAGTTCGTTACATCTCAATTAAGATATTCGATGGTAATTCGGTGGACGGTGGACGATGGAAGGGTAGAAACTCTCTTATCTTTTAACGATCGAAAATTAGTCCGTCGAGGTGAAGCGAGCATAGATTTTTCCTTGAAGGATGCCAACGGTTATTAAACGTCCTTGAATCTTCGTTGGAACTTAATTATTCTGTTGACCGACTACTCATCTCACGCTTTATTGTTTTGACCTGCTATTTTTTCTTGTCACTTTTATACGGACGGTCTAAAAATGTAGTTAAAGGAGGATGAAAAGTTTCTGCTTCGAGCGACCGCCGCGAAGAGCCCATAAACGGCTTCCACTTTGCCCTAATCGGCACTATCGAGGACGCTGATGTTTACAATAGTTCCGGTTATGCTTCTATTCAGTTATGCATAGTTCCGGTTTTGGTATTCCCGTGTAATATGGAGGTCGCGAAATTACATAATATTTCCGATGTGTAATACGCGTTGCGGAACAAACCAAAGCGTTTTTCGATTTAACATTGAACCTTTTCGCTGTAACAAATCTCTGAATCTTTTACAACAATGTTTATGCATTCCATGTTTTATTTTTCGATATTTGTTTCATAAGCTATAAATTGCAGGGTCCTGCTGTGCATTTCTGTTATTTTTGGTCTTTGACAAGACAGTTAATTCGTTTTACTACATTTGCAATGAAATATACTAACTAATAAATAATCTACGTAAAAATGTACCTCGAGGAGTTAATGTGCAAAATCTAAAGCTCGTTCGTTATATCGTTTTCAGAAATGTTAAAACATCTTCCAAATAGCTTTACATAACAGCACAAACATTCCAACAACATACATTTCTCTTTCGCGAAAAACACTGTGCAGAACAGTCTGTGAAATAATGTACACAGTTCTGCGCGTAAATCGCCATTTACTCTTACTGAAAACTTCTTTTGGCCCATCAACCCATTGTCGCTCATTTTGAGGATTGTACTTCGCCCCTGGCGCTCGACATCTGTATGAACCCTTGTGAAGTTGAAACTACATTTTTATTTCTTGAACATGAAACAAATAATTCGAGTTCTGGATAATTTTGCAATAATTTTAGACTTTTGGACTAATTTTAGAAAGAGCTCCGTGGAAACTTTACGGAAAAAGAAGGAGACTATGTTTAGCACTCCACTTTTGAAAAAATAAATTTTTTCAAAAACTTCCGATCAGAACCGCAACAGATCCGTAGTATTCCGGGCATTGAGACCTACCGAACGAGCTAACGAACATGGACGTGTATCAAAAATACAGCATTTAATTACGGTTATGACACCAATAGTTACGACTTTATCCCCACCAATATTCTCTTTTTTCCTCAATATCTCTGCACCTAATGACTGGAGGGGGCAATATAGGTAGTGATTCTTGATGTACGCGACGAGATCTATCCAATGGTGTATAACTTAAAGCTGAAAGCCGAAGTTGATTTTTTCGAAATTTTTCAAAGGGGTACCCCTTCAATTTTTCGCGAAAAATCAATTTCATCTTTGAGTCTTAATTTATACACCAATAGATAGAT
>JABFPT010002891.1:3169-14070 GCA_022817245.1 Nixonia krombeini
AAATGACCTTGTACAAAGTATCAAGGTCATCTGAGATAGAACCTTGTAAAAATCTCACTTTCCCAGATTTTTAACAAACAACTTTTTTCTTTGTCACATTTTCATCCAAGCGGAATTCCACTTCGTTCATGCCGAAGTAACAAATTTTCGATCTTCCAGAATTCTCAATTTACTATTCAGAAAATTTAAAAATAGATGTCTTTTACCATCTTTCGGCGCACCTTTGCCCCCGCGTGTCGGGACGCTTCGCGTAAGTTCAAGGACAGACGATACACCGGGCGAAAAAGGCGTCGGCTTAAGAACTCGAATCATCCTGATCCAGTTACATTTACACATTTATGGAATATCGATTCGCCGAAGGCGCGGACGTATTCATAGTTTTCCAGGCGGGGCGGTTGCATGCGTATAGAGCATCGTTGAAGAAATCGGCCGCTGATAAGTCTAATGAAGCTCATAAATCTAAGCCAACGACTCGGATCGCGACGCGACAAAGCTCTAATGTTGCGGTAAAATGTGCACACTAATTATGCATCGAATGTATATTCTTTGGGATACTGAAAATTTATATCCGCCTTTGGTTTATCGTTGAATAAAATCCGCGGTCTGATAACTTGAACGGATTAACGGATTTTACGTGTTAAGTGGAGTATTGCGATAAATACTATACCGATACATTGTATTTTATAAATAATATTATTCCTCGCGAAAGGTAACTGCCGCAACTGAATTATCTTTTAGTCATTATCTAACTGCGGTTTGCAACTTACTTCTTAAAAAGTGGAAATACCATCGCATGTCAATAACACGGTAGTGAACTAAACTAGTTATTCCAAACAGTGAAGCGTACAAATACGCTTTAATTAGTTGCTGCAAGTTGGAGTGGAATGACAAATAACAAACGTTCCGCGCATAAGCGTGTGTTCAGGACGTGGAACGAAAACGGCTGCAAGAATTTCCCTTGACGAGTCACCATTGGCCCGAATAGTAGAGCAATACCCCGATACGACACGTCAACCTGTTCCCCAATTTTTCAGCTGATTCCTCAAACGGGAAATGTCTGGATGGGATGATGGAAGATCGCGCGTTTCGCAGGTGAGCGCCATTACCCCTCTATGTCCCTAAACTCCCCGACAACAAAGCCGTTTCATTATCCCTGACTAATAACAGTTTGGAGTTAAATTCGAATTTCATTGACGCGATTATGAATCGGTCCGGGTGATAAACGAATGTCTTGATCCTCTTTCCAGGGAGTAATAAGAAAGGCGGCTATAGCGAATCTATCAAAACTCGTTTGTGCGAGATTCCGGGGAAGTTTGCTCAATTTCAGGGTCCGCCTCGTGTGAAATATGATCCGCGCGGAAGCACGTAGGTAAATCCTAGCCGTGAATTTGAAAAATGCCCGGTGATAACTCTCCCCCGGGATCCGCAGGTGCGAAGCAGACGGCCAATCCTGGTATGGGGATGATCCAAGTTGGGGCGGCGGGCCGGTGGGGTACAAGCGGCGAAGGGTCCACGGACAAATTGCCGCTATCGCATTAAACGCGAAGGCCTTGGGCATTTCGATTCCCCGCGTATCGCCGATGATGAATGCCCGCGGAGTGAATTAAAATAATCAGCGGTGTCGTCTGTTGGATGATCGATGCGTATCCCATCATTGGTAAGCTCTAACTTTAATTCGTTTCGGCGGGATCGGCCTTTGGGTGAAATATGACCGGCGAAAGCTCGCTATTTGTCGGATGTCGCTCGCCCCACTGTCCGCCCCCAAGTCGACCCCCGCCTTTGATGAAAACAAGTGGACGAACCCGGCATTACTCAGCCGGCTCATTTCGGCGAGAACGTCTGTCTAGTCGGACCCGCCGCCAAAACAGTCCATTCGTTCACGTTCGCCCGGAAAGAACGTTCCCCGCTGTTCCACCGCATGAGACGTTTGTTTCGGAAACGACGTCGGTTCCAACGCTGATTACTTTAGTCTCGACCGAGATCCATTTGAATATATCCCTAAGACTCGCGTGTAGCGGAAGTTGAGTAATTTCGGGCACCTTTCCGGAAATACGCCGGGGAATCCGGAACTTAATCGGATAAATGACAAAGGGTCAAAGGCCCTTTTCTTGCGGCGATTCAATGATTTCTCCCGCCTCATAAACGTCTTGATCCGCTAAAATACCACATTTCTCACAGCGCCTTAAAAGTATCCACCATCGGCGCGACACTTTTTCAACGCTCGGCTGTTCCACAGGCAAAAAGAACCTTTCCTCTGCAAACGACTCCGACGAACGAAAGAAAGCATTTTCTACCACCATTCCCCCCTCTCTTCGCCCCTGGCCGATACAAAAGAAGTGGCGAAAGAAAGACCGCGTTGCCGTAAAGCATATTTCGAAAAAGTTGTGAAAAATGATACGCGTCGTCTGGGAGAAAAGCGTCTCGCAAGAACGGCGACCGCGCTATCTCGGCCCGGGCAGCGTCGCGGCGCCGACGATGCTGCTTCATGGGGAAAAATCGCTATCCATCATTCGGCTCATATTGACGACGGTGGTGGGAGGTGTGAGGGGGGGAGGAGGGTAAATGGCGGAACGGGGTTAGGTGACATCAAAGCCGGGCAGGAAAAGCGAGGTCGTCGTGTGCCCTCGCACACGGAGCGTGACGAGGAGCGAGATTTAACGGCACCGCGAGAGCCGAGGACTACTCGTCTAACGAGGGTTTGTTGCGGGCTCGCCATTGTAGTTGAATATGGGAAGTTTACCTGCCACGAGCACGTTCCTACCACTCCGGACCAACCCCGCGCGTTTCCGCACACTTTGCTTCACTCTTGTTTGCCTCTGTGCTCTATCGCCACTGGCAAAAACGAGGTTTTCGGTTCTACGCTCTCAGCCACGAACGAATTTTGCAATTCGTCAATGAGCGAAATTACACCCGGCAAGGTGACCGTATTTCTGTTTGTTCCAACACGAGTGTTTCTGACGAAATGATCCTCGTGTGAATTTTTCACCTCTACATCAGATTCTGATACCAGTGAAATTCTGGTTTCGGAAAAATTTGCAAATAAACGTTCTATGTGAATTTTTGTACTTGCTGAGAATCCACTTACACAAATGGTTGTCACGAATATAACAGTATAAAAGACTGCGAAAACGATATGAAAGCGAGCGTTGAAAAGCCCGTCACGAACTGGTGCACTTCTTTCGAAATTCATTAAGCATTCCGCCGAAGAATCCGGCAGTTGCCCCTTTCCTCCGAGCAGTTATGCGCCGCCTGTTCACTTTAATAACCCATTAACCTCATATTCTGACGATGCGGTTGGTAGCACTGGTTTCGGGCAATATGTTAGGGCTCGTCCCCACGAGACAACCGGAAGCTGTTAGCCCGTACACCAGCCATGCCTAGCGTTAGTCGCCGGCTTTTTCGTCATTATTCAAAGCCAGAATTTTACCACCGTGGCGAGAGCGACGGGATTTATAGCCCGGCGACCAGCCCGGCCAAAATCACTCGGCGATTCGTGCTGTTTCCCCCATTTGACCCAACTTTTCCCATTTCCAGTAACGAGTGGGGTCTCGCTTATTCGAGAGCTTCATCTCGTACACGGCCTTGTGGAAAAAGCGAGGGTGTTTAAATTGAAGGGGATCGATTCTCCGGCCGGTGTTCTGGCCACGCCGCAACGTTCCGGGACTTTGAAAGGGCTCGGGGTAATGAAGATGTCGCTTTCGGGTAAAGGCAAACAGGGCCATTGCGGAACACGAGTTCTTCAAAGCGGTCAGCCCAGGGGCAAACGGTCGGCCGGTTGTCCGGTGAACCAACGACAGGGCTTAATTGGCCATGGAAAGCTGGTGCAGCATCGGCTGGTGCATGGCCGAAAATCTCGTAAAAAGGTGGGTGGTGGTAGATTAGAGGGAGAGGCATCAACTCGCCAGGGCTAATTAATTTATGCAACGCTTCGGATTTATACGAGGTAATCTCACGCGCATTGCGAATTACCCGGCAATCCGAGGAAACTAATCGCGCAATTTCCCCGCTTGAACCGGGCCATTTTTCGGCTGCGGCGCGATACGACGCCGGGGTCGGAGCGACAATGACGTAACGAGGCGAGCAGGCTTATAAATTGTACACCGTCCTCGGGGATCCAGCCTAGACTGCGAGAGTGACTTTTTGCATCCTACGCTCCTCTGGCTACGCGTCTGGGAAATCTACGGACTGGGAATAACCGTGAGATCGAGCCGCTTAGAGTGCAGTTAGACCGTTCCCGTGAGGGGGAGGGAGGAGAAAAAAACGCGTGACGCGATACCGTAAATGCACGCGCATCCGGCTCTGGAAAAATTACTTCGAAACGGGAACATCGCAAGAGACAGAGAAAGGCAGATGTATGGACAAGCAGTGAGTGCGAGAGAGACGGATATACGGATAAGTAACTAATGCGGGAAAGAGACGGAGATAGATATAGACAACGTGCAAGAGAGAAACATGGAAGTAAACGATGAGCGGAAAAGAGACGGAGATAGTGATAGCAAACGAGGGAGAGAAGGAGAGAGGGTGTTCCTGTAAACAGTGAACTGCGTTTGTTATTCCTCGAGAAATATGAATTACTCGAATTAATGCGGCAAGAAAAGCATCGTGCGGCCGTTCCGAGGGAAAAGTCACGTTGCTGCACTGCAGATCGTTATCGGTGAGAAGAGACGGTGAGTTATGACGAGCGGTGAGAACGTTGATGCGACATTCATATCGCACCGGGGAGTGCCGCTGTCTCCGGCCCAGGCAATACTTTGCTCATCGAATCGTATCTCGCTCGGCGCCACGTGATCTTTTCAATAAATCGACTGCTGTGCTCTCTGCCGGCCATTTCCTCATTCCGATATCGCCCCGAGTCGCTATCGATCTCCGCGTAGTGGCGAGAGCGACCAGCTGGACGAAAGAGCTCGTTTCGCTCGTTCGCCATCTCCGTCTCTCTCGCTCCC
Source organism: Nixonia krombeini (assembly GCA_022817245.1). Classification (NCBI taxonomy): domain Eukaryota; kingdom Metazoa; phylum Arthropoda; class Insecta; order Hymenoptera; family Scelionidae; genus Nixonia; species Nixonia krombeini. Next base: position 8,113 of record JABFPT010002891.1, read on the forward strand.
GTTGCGCGGCACATTTGGTCGTCTTTCTCGCTCTCGTTGGCTGGTTCCGTCGAGACAAATACGAAACGACGTCAAGCTACGGCGATCCTCAAACGTGAAATGCCCTGCCGCCAGCCTACCGTGAAACACTCCACTCAATGGAGTTTGGCTTGCTCCGTTGGCTGACTGAGACACGAGAGACGGAGAGGGAGAGAGAGATAGACGGTGGCTTCCGCACAGCGATAAAGTCGTAGCTGGGAACATGCTCGGAAATGTCGGCAAGCCGGAGATAATCCCTGTTAAGGAATTTGCCATTTTTACCGGCGAGGAAGCGCGTTTTTGCAACGGTCGCGGAATGTTACGTAAGCGCCGGAGAAGGAGATCGGGACGGTCGTTTAGCAATACCGCGAGAGACGTTTTTCTCGAATCCGATCCAGCGCCGCTCGCGAGTGTCGCGCCCGTTGCGCAATCGATGTGCAACGGCATGATTGAATATCGGCGCGGACGCGAAGGTCGAGATGTTGATCGGTGGTCAATGATGCGCAACTGCCGTCAATGTTACGGAAGGCGGTGTGCGTGAATAAAACGTCGGGATATTTATAATCCGGTGCGTGCGCGATTTTAATTGCTAATTCGCTCGGGTTTGCGCGACTGGCGATGCCTCGCATTGGTCTTTACGCCGGTCACGTGGTTATCGCTTGGTAAACAATGAAACGTAGTAAATGAGAGACAGGTCAGCGTAGTAATAAAATAGACGATGTTACGACGATTCTGACAATGTTATTACCATTGTCTGGCTGCCATTGCCGGGATTACGTATAGTTGATGATACAACTGTTTTTCCTTCCTTGAAATAAATTATCGTACATAAGCTGCGGTAAAATTTGTACTACGTTGCGAGAACAGACATTTCGGAGTTTAAGAATTCTAATGGAAATTGTAAAAATGATTACAAAATTGAAACTCATTTTTTTAGTATAAAATTCGCGCCTGTATAACCCATTAGAAAATCAGAAATTTTGTGTACAATAATATCGGATTGATATCTGATCGAATGAAATAGAATTAATAGTTTAATTGACAATATATTTAATAGTTAGTTTCTAATTTAATAACAAACGGTCGTGAAGATTTTCGATGCAGTGTATTTTACAGAAACTTCCAATTTACAGTAAAATCCCGTTTATGTCAAATGTGTGAACATAATCGGGTGTCTACCGCACTTGTTTTCCCCTCGACCAAAAATCGACGCCTTTTTAATTTCATTTCAACTATCACGGCTGAGTATAATGTTACAGTTGTATTTAGTTACTTCCTCTCGCCCAGACTTTCCAATTACAAATTCGTCCGCAGTAGCAGGAAAGGCCGCATTATAGTTAATACGAAATACGAAACAAAATTGGCACCATCGCTACTGACACTCAACTCTGTTTCGTATACACCGCTCAACGACAATTGTTTCTCTCGCGGAAAAATATCCTCTGCCGGCAAAAAGCTCTTTTCCAGTCTCGTAATTCTGTGGATTTTTTTTCTTTTCAAAAACAAATGAACGGTAAAATTGTACCTAAATAATCTAGTTTGTAGAAAACAAAAATCATAATGAAATGTTGCAAAAATCAATAATACACAAGTAGTGCTTATTAACAAAAACTTAATTTGATCAAACTAAGACTTGAATTCAGTCTTAAATTAATTACATTTAGTTGTTATGATCGATAACAACTGTGTTTAATATTAATTAGTTTCCTTAAGAAAATCAAGAAGTAACTTTTTGCTTAGTCAGTATGACCTGGAATATGTAAGTTTTACATCTGGAGCAGTGTTTCTCATACAGACATGCAGGACAAAGATAGAAACAGTGACTGAGACATTCTACACTACAGCAGGTAGACTCAATGTTCCCATCACCTTGTTCACACAGTCGTCCCAGGAATACAGTTTACCCGATACCACGTCATGTTTTAAATTGAAACGGTAATTTTCCAAAAATTCCAAGTACTCCATTTTGGAGAAATCGAGAGGTGTTTGTCACTCACCGTGTCAAGATTAAACAGGCTCGAGACTTTCTTTAGGAACCCGTCCTGTGACTTCTTTTTCCTTCTCGTGGTCATCTTTCGACTGAATAAGTGGCAGCGTGGTAATCCAAGAAGCTCAAGTCGAGTGGAAGAACATATTTGCTATTCTTCTCGTGTATTATTCACCCGCGGTTTTCATTGGGCTTGCCCGAATACATTCGCGACTTAACTAACGCCACGGTTATTAAAAGCACTGATTAACTGTGGAATCACTGCCACGATTATCTACTCCCACATCTGCGTGAGAGGGCACTCCGAATCGCGTACTTCCCTTTTTTCCAGCACGTCGTTATTATTTATAGACTGCTCGGCGATCCTGAATAGAGAAAAAGCTTTGGAGTGCATTGGAGAAACAAAATTTCATGATTCTTTCATGACTCATGTGCGAATAAATCTGCTAGAGCGAAAATAAATAGCTCAACGCTGTGCCACTGGGGTACTTTGTCGTTAGTTTGCATTTCTGTCTACCATATTAGATGCACCTTTTTGCAATATGAAACGGTCACTTCAGTCATGGGAGCAACGACCGGAAAACAACCCTGGAACCAATCTCTGTACATTACCCTGATCTTTTTTTCCTAACACTTCCTCAACATTATCTCGGCTATGTGGAATTTTTAAACGTTTGCTTCAAATTTGCTATTATGAAACTCATCAGGGCCACTTGATAAGATAATGTGTACAGTCTGTAACATTAATGCGTGGTTAATAGTACAGCAAAGTTAGTTGAGAAGTTTGTGGAATGTTTTGCATAAAATACCGCAAAATATAGTTTACATGTTGAATGCGAACCATACTTTGCTTTCATGCTACATAAATAGTTTATACATTCATTACATCAAATTTTAATTTGTGAGTATGTTATGAAATATTTATAGCACTGTATTTGTTGATTTATGTGAAAACGTCGAAACAATGCATTGGTACATGTATAAATATGTGAGGGATTTGAATTACCATGTGACAATTGCCATACATTAGTCATGGGTGCTAAATAACACAGCTTGATGCGCTCCATTTGTTTCTGTCTAGTTTAACACTAGCCCAAAATGATCAGGCATTAATGTCACAGATTGTACCATAAATTATGTGACTGAGAGAGTTGAAAAAACTTAGTGAATGAGAATAGGTTGTAGAGAGAGGGAGGTCCGAGTGCTGTTACCACACAGAGGGGAATGTACTTATTGTCTTCCCTACAAATTCCTCTATCATATAAATTATCTCGAACAAGTGCATACAATAACCTATAATTGATACGTTCCAGAGGCAAGTGCCGTTTCATCGATGCGCATCGATACTCTTCAGTTGACCTATTTTTTCTCTTTGTAATCATAGGATCCTGAAAGTATATCACATTTTTCATTCCACTCCATCAAACGCACTAGATTCTAAATCTATTGATTTGCTACAAATGTACTTGTATGTTTAGTCTATCCATTTGCCTGATTATGAAAATAAAGTTTTCTATTTCAGTGAGTAGTAAAAAACATAAATTACACATTTTAATAAGAAATATTAATTAAAGATACATTTTGTTGTATTTTCACAAATTAACGTATATTCATAATGTTAATGTATTCTTTTACAAATGTAACATTATTGGTATATGCATAAGTATATGTAACTACTGTCAAAAAAATTAAAATTGAATTTAACCTAGAGTTTAATTTATGTATAGCTTCTTTAATAAACATTAGTCATTATCCAATAATTAAATGAAGGAACAATCACATGTTGTTATAATTTAATAACAAAATATTAATGTGTATGTTTAAAAAAAGAACCACGTTCATACCTTCACTTCCACGACTCACATTATTACAAGGCCAATCATACGTATTTCATTTCAATATATATTTTTCACTTTAATTTACTTGATTGATTCTCATAACATTGGCATGTGAACATTCCAACCTCAATCTTTGTATATATCTGTCATTAGTGTAATGGCATGTTGCTCAAAACTGTACTTCTGTACACATTTTTATTGTTAATATTTATGACAGTTACACTTCCCATGCCTCATTCTTTGATGATAACTTTACTACTCATTGTGTTTATATTTTATTTTTCAGACTAGCACTCATATATTTGTTGTTGTTATCTGACACAATATTATTCTTTACTATATCACATTCTTTATTATCAAAATTGAATGACGCATAAGAATTAATTATCAGACAGTAATTAACTTTAATTGCAATATAATTAATATTTTAAATCCACAACTTATTTTATGTACAACTGTACAGTGTTTAACCATATATGGAAAATCATCTTTATGATCATATACACATCTTCATTTTATTTCTCTTCAATAAAGTTTTAACTTAAAAAAACTATTATATTTTACTGTCTCACATTCAACAGGAATAATAAAAAACTCTTGACAAAGTTTGTTGTACATACAAGCAAACCTAATGTGACATACAGTGCATCTCAAACTCCCACGAAAGTTGACTGCTTTCGCCGTCCGACCTAAGCACAAACAGGTTGTCTATCGGTCTTCCTCGCTCCAACGCGCGAGATACCCTTTCTCCGTCTCCTTTCCTCTCTCTACTCCTTCCCACTCACTGGTGTCGAAAATACGCGTCCTTTGGTGTAAAGCTTGTTACACAATAAAAAAAAAAAAGGAACATGAAATTCCTCGCCGATGAAGCTCGATTCACACAATTACAATTCATGTCTCCACACACGAACATAGCTCCTTTTCGTAATGTGTCGTGTGACATTCGTGACCTTTCACAGGAAACTAACCTGACATAACCCTAACCTAACCCCAATTGGAATTTTTCTCGACACACCAAAACCTTTTATGACACCCGATGAACACAAATGTTGCATCAAAAGAACAACTAACTAGGTTCTCGTGTACTGTGCAAAATGACAAGCGAAATAAACATTAACCTTGTCGACGAAATGCAGCACTTTTGTCAATGTCGCTTATGACCGAAGTATGCATTTTTTGTTCTCCAATGCACTATAGCTGTGTAACTTCGTACAACATATGCATTACATTATCCTCGAATCCCGGGAAGTGCTTAGGGCGAATCACTGCGTAGACTAACAAGACACTGTCAAACTGGCGACCGCAACGCACGGAAGAAACTAGTAGGCTCAAATTCACATGCTTTATCTCGCCGTAACTGGCGTACGCGCGCGCGCGAGCAACCGACGCACCGATCTCACCCGCGAAGGTTAGGTCACTGATACGGTAACATGCCAACTGACGCCGCTGCCGGGCGCGGTCGGTGGTGATTTTCGCGCGGTTTTACAAATGGTCGAGCGACGTGAGCGCGTGAAATCCGCATAGGGCGCAGGGGCGGAAACCTTTGACGAGAATGTGTGCATGGAATCAAGACTGGTCGTGACGCGCGGATACTCGGGCGACGTCATCAAACGCGGCCGGCATTAAGTCGCTGCATGCACGGAGAGAGCACGAACGGTCACGGAGCCGAACGAGTGTGCACGATCGTCGCGCGCCTAGCCGCCAAGCCGTGTATTAACCAAATGGAAAACATTGGTTTACACGGGCGCGAAATCGGGCGATTCGGATTTTTTGCACTTCATTTGTTTTCGTACACCTATTTGAAAGTCTCAACCGTGAACGTACTTTGACTTCGTTAATTTTCCTTCTTATAAAATAGTTATCTCGGCAAAAGTTAGATTAAGTATGTATCTGTAATTATAAATATTCTGAAATAATGAACAATTATTTGAGTTCAAGGAATTAAGCTGTACATAGCGAAAAATGGAACTGTGTAGTGACAAAAGTTGAAATAGGGTCCTGAAATAACAGTTTGTAAAATTATGTACGTAATGTCAATATTTCTAGTGAAATGTGACCGAATTTGAAAGTAAATTTTGGTTTTAGTAATTTGAAATATTTATTCTGCCATAAGTC
>JABFPT010002896.1:3964-16519 GCA_022817245.1 Nixonia krombeini
ATGTGTATTCATGTATTATCTAATGAGATTACTTATTAACCAAGAAATTAATCTAATGATTAATTATAATACAACATGTAGGTCTCTCATTTTACGTTCATTTAGATATGAAAATGTTACAGATTTAAATATAATATTTGCAATTATCTATTTTTCATAAAAATTATATAGAAAATTATTGTTAAAGTAAATCTATACGTAAAAAAAATTGAACTTTTCGATTACATTTTATTCAATTATGGTTATGAAATATAAAAATTAACATTATTTTAACAACACTTACAATGGTAAATTTAACTTGTAAACAAACGTTTCGTCTTTTAACTGCAGTGAAGGTTCTACGAATGCTGGAGGCTCTTCTAAGGGACTGAGAGCCTTCTAATCCGTGAATGGAACCACTTAAAGCACTAGAAACACCAGCTCCACGTGCACAAACGAAAAGCCGATTTACATCATCCCTAAAGATGAATGGTTTAATTAGAAAAATTTTGTGTTAATTTGGAATAAAAAGAGTAACACGAATAAAAAAAAAAATAGTAAGTAATAGATTACCTTGTACTTTCTTGAAGAATATTGATGACATTTCTAGATACAGGATTTTCGCGAATAGCTTTTAACCACCCAGTTGCGGTATATAAAACTGGATTTGTGCCTTGTAAATGTTGTAGAACGAATTGATTGTTTCCAGGTGCTTTACGTAGTAACATTTGATGCTCTGTAAAAAAATAAGCATTTAGGTCGATGAAATAATCTAAGATTAATTTTATCAGTGTGAAGGAACTTTGCTAAATATTGATATTCTGAATCCAAAAACATTATTACCTCTGTCGTTGTAATGCGAAAATAAACGGTCCAGGAAAGATTCGTCGCTTCCCCCTGGACATACAGTCTCTTCATCAAGCAACCACAGAAGCCCTTTACGCTCGGACTGTCTGCTGCTGCTCAAATCACTTTGACTCGTACGCAACATAGTTGCACTTTGCGAGTTACCGCGGTCCAATAATGACACTAAAGCTTGTGGTGATCCTACGCCATCGTTATCATAATCATCCTCATAGTCAACATCGATACCTTCCTGTGAATATCTAAAAATAAATGCATGACTCAGTTAAATATAATATATTTTTCCGAATAACAAATAAATTAATTATATTTACATAGCAAATTAAAACACATACCTATCTTTAGGTGCAACTAAAGTACTGTGATGGAAAAGTAACTGTAATCGTTCCTGAAGATAATTGTGACAAAGATCTTCAAAAGTCGCACCAGTTTGGCGACCACAAGTGGCAGGATTTTGAAATCCGGGCGTATCACACAATAATAGTGATGAAACAGTGTGAACGGGAGCAGATATTGCTCTGTAAGAATTAATGCAATTGTGTTATATACCAATAACTGTACTTACAAAGAATTGTTAGTGACTTATTTCTTAAGCTAAAGTAGACTCTTACTTATTAATCAAAGCAGCAACGCAGTGGAAGACTTCGGAATAAAGGCCAACGAGAAATCCTTCCAGAGCATCAATTCCCATAACAGCTTCCTTTCCAGCCTGGTCTGTGGGACTAGGTGTTCGAAGACCAGGCCTAGAAGTGTTCGGTGTACAAGCACCAGCGTTTCCAGTACTTCCAGATACACCGGTTCCTCCATTAAAATTCGAGAAAACAACTCTGCTTAATTCTTCAACCGAACTGCCTAAAAGAGTAGCTGCTCTTTCGGCACATTCGACTCGTGCAAACTGCCAACGACTTTGCGAACTCGTACCAGCTTTCACCACTCCGGCACAACTCAGGTGGTATATACTGGCCAGAACAAGCCAGATCACTTTTTCGTCAGCCTCGGAAACACCCAAAACCCTGAATGCCGCGATCAAGCGATTGAACTCCACCATTGCCCTCTGTTTATCCTCATGTTTTTGCAAAGGAGTTATAAAGGGATTGTTATTCTCAGTCACCAGATTCGTCAGATGGAGTTCTTTCCTCAAAGCACCTTCGGCTCCAGCCAATAAACGATATACTACGTGGAAAGTCGGATCGCCGTTCGGTCTGCGGCCTATTCGTGATTTTTCTAAAAGTAATATCTGAAATAAAAATTATTCATTATTTATACTATCATTAGAGTCAGAATTTAAATGTTTTACATAATTACTTGCTCTTTCTAACCTGTAAAGAAGCCGAGGCAATTTGACCCGTTTGATCGAAGTCAAGACTGAAAAACTGTGTGAATCGCGTGGCGTTGGAGTTCATGTGCGTTCTACTATTGCCAAATGCTTCCAGTATAGTGAACACAGCATTAAGCTTCTCTATTGTCAGAATCTAAAAAATAATTAAAATATAAGCACTCTCAATTTTTAATAAATATGCATGAATTTTCCCATTGCATATTGCATAATGGAAGGAACGCTCTACATATGACACGTTATTCAGATTCATAGAAAATTAAGTTAATCTTACTCAACATATAATATGCAACGCTGAGCAGTATCCAAGGAATTTTGTAGCTTACAACTTATTATGCGTTAAAGTACCTTATTAACCGAACCAGCGGCTAGAACGAGGTAGTGTAAAGCGTGTTTAAAATTAGTCGTTTTTCCAGCACCGCTGCGCCCGAGAAAGACGAGAGAGTGATCCCTACGCGTGGCCAGCATCCCTCTGTAAGCTGACTGTGCCATCGCGTAAATATGCGGTGGCATGTCCTCGCTTTTGCACCCTCGGAACATTTGTACTACCTGAAAAACAGGTATATAAATAATAAATAAGTATGAAAAGATGAATATCAATTTACATTCATATGTTTATAAAGCAAAGATAGAAACGTTATCACTTCAGTCTTTATATGATCTGATATAAGTATAATGAAGCAAAATTAACTTCCTTTAGAAAGTTAATATAGTATTTAAGTACCTTTACAAACGTAAATATGTTTGCTATTGTAATAAATAATCATATTTACCTTCTCGGAATAAATTGCCAATGGTGCGACTGGGTTGACGATTACCATATTGTCACCAGCATACGTGTGAATGAGATTACTGGCATATCGCTGCCTAAGTGTGTGCAGCACTGACGACTCGTTCAGGAAGCGCAGCTGTGACAACTCTTCCGCTTTGTCGAATTGTGGAGGATTCGCCTGTACAAACAATCGCATGACTTGTAATTAATCTATGATTAGACACTATTTCGCAATTCTCTACTCCCAAAAAAACTATGTCAGAAGCAGCTTAGAAAAACCGTTTGGAAGAATTCATTCATCCGTGTATACCAAATTGAATATTAACATTTATTACAGATTTATGTGACGTTACGCGATCGACAAATCGAGTTCTCCATTGAATAATTCAAGTGTGCGTGCGCAACGAAACTCGTTATTTATGTAAAAGATAACATTTTTAACTTTGCATTCAAAGTGCTCAGCAGTTTCAATAGCTCCAATTTAAACAAATGCTGTCCTGCAACACAATTCGTATCAAAACTGATTCACGAGTAGTGTAATAAGGGAAGTAGTTTGGCATTTGAAAAGATTTATACAAAACTTATATACCTTTTTATACGCTTTTTTTATACACGACAATTATGTACACTTTTTATACCTGTGTTTTTAAGATTATATACCTTTTCGACATCTTCCTCATCCACCAGCAATTCCTCTCCGGATGGTACAAGACGAACTCGCAGTTTTCCAGTGTCTGGGTCTGCGAGACCACACCTCGTGGCAGCTGTGAAACCTCCTCGGTGAAGCAGCCAAATCCTCTCGGACGCCAGCCATGCCTGTTCTTGTGCCAGGTGCTCTTCAGAGCGCGCCTAAAAATACGCAAAACTCAAGTTAGTCGTTGTAACTATTAGGTTTCGACGTAACGACCAAGAATCAATTTCATTTTACTGCCACTAAAGGAAATTTACACGACTCGCCTGTGTAATAACCGATTTCCCATTCGCTTTACCATTACTATCCCCATCGTGGAGAACTGTTGAGTGAGCAATTCTCGACGCGCGATGCGTCAGGCAAATGATTGCGCAGAAGATAATAACTATATTTATGAAAAATATCATTGCACGTCTACGCTATATATTATGTTGTATTTAGTTAAGTTATGAACCTGTGTGTAAATAGGTGCTTGGCTGTTTTTCAAATCCACCTTGATTCTTACAGCAGAGTGTACAGAAAAAAAGTACTCCTGGAGTAGTAAAAGTAAACAGGATTGGTCTATCCAGACATGGAAATCAGCATGGTTCAGTTTTAGCTTGTTCAGGAACCGAGGCACGTTTGGGGAAAAGTGGACAAATGGAAAGCAAAGGAGCTACGTTTACTCGCAACGCAGCAATTTCTTGCCAGTGGATGAAGTCAAACTAAATAAAATGTCTCTCATTTTTGTAACAAGTGTACACATCTGTTAAGTCTCACTTGACTTAATTAACGAATTTCAAGTAGGCGGTGATGGGCCCACTAATTGAGAATATTTAATTAACGAAATACAGTATTTTTCTTTTCTTTTTTTTTTTTTCAATTGGGGAAATTACGAGTTTCGTAATGAGCTGTTGCTTGAGGAAGACTTTCGAGTGTCGTAAACGTTGGTCTAAACAATACTCGAAAATGCTCGCTGATTTACCTCATAAGGTGTCGATCGAAGGAGCTATTGACAAGTGTAGCAATGCACTTTCCACAGATTCCCTTAGAATAGCTCAACTGTTTGATCAAACCAATAAAAAAAAGTAACACGTTAAGGGAAAAAGGCAAGAAACTAAAGAGGTAACGTAATTGACATACAAAAAACAATATTTCACCCACTATTGTCACTCACACACATAACTGCGATTCGAAGTAACAAATCTTCCACAAAAGTACATTTTTAAAGTGGCACTTTCATCTACTGATTTTTCTGAAATGAAATTACACTGACGATCGTTCCTGGCGTATTAAAGTCACCGTTACGTAAATGTCGTGGAGAGCAATTCGAGGTTTGCCGTGTGAGTAACCCCGATCGCCGAAACGGCATTTTATTAATTTCTTACCTTTGCAATTAAATCCCGCCTTATTTTTAACCGAGTGCACGCGCTCCGACTTTCCCGCACGAGGAAACAACCTTGCACGAGAGACGTGCATTTCACGAATACGGTGATCAACGTAACAGTCAGAATTTGGCAAGCGTTTGCTCGGGCAACCTTGAATTACCCTTATTTGGGAATGTATTCTTCCATATTATACACCTTGCCAAAACCCACGCGCACGCTTTTATGTAATATACGGTTTGGAGTAGCGCACCGCAGCCGGTGCAATTCTGTATCGTTAACACGACGATGCGGTAAACGTTATTGTTTAGATTACAATAATACACTCCGTATATCGCATTATGCGGTGACATAAATTTAATTGTGGGGATTAACATGTGGAATGGCAGAAGTGTGGTTGCACAGTGGCAAAGGTTGGATCAATGCTGACAATGAACACACGTTTGTCGTTGTAATTCAGAAGCAAATGTTTTTCTCCGTGGCAACAATTGTTAGGTTTTTTTTTTAACAGAAGTTGTGTGATGTACCAAACAAGGTAAAAAATGATACATTTCCGACTTTATGTCAAGGTTTGTATAAAATGTCTGCTTTTGTGAGAAGTGCTTTTAATATATCATTTTCCTGATTTGCTTTTTTTGTAGTTCACATTCAATGAAACTAAAAGTTCTGATTTAATGTATTTCCCTTTCTTGCATTACTCATTTTCTCAAATCTTTGAAAGTGGGCCATTTCGTAGAAATTTGTGTACATTTAATATCAATTAATTTGAATGTATCTTTGTTATTTTTCTGAATAGCAATTTCTGTAATAATTTTTTTTATTATTGATAAATAAAATCTTTGCTACTGTAAAAAATAATAAAATGTTTGCCTCTTCTTTTCTTTTGCGTTTTTATACTGAACATACGCACACTTGTCAGCAGTAAAATCACGCCTTTTGGCAGGCATATCTTTAGTCCGTCTCTACACCTAGTAATTTTAACAATTACATTTCTTCTAGTGTGAAAATTACTACCTGTAATAGCGGACTGAAGTGTTTATTTGAAAAGGTGTAATTTTACTAGTAATAAACATTGATATGTTTCCTGTGACAGTACAGAAGTGTGTAAACTGGGGGCAATATTTTTGTCTTATTTGATACTAACAATTACCAGATTCATTAACAGTCTTTAATTACTCATTGGTAGTAATGGCTATTTATTACCAAAGTCTGAATCATTCTAGAAATGAATTTGTAAAATGAATCAGGTTTCTTCATTGTATGGCCATTTGAACATAAAGAGATGTATCGGTTTGCATAGTTTAATTGTAACAAATGATTGAATTCGACAGATTTCATTCTCTGTTAATTTACAATTTAAATCTAATGTATTTTAGAAGTAATTAGCAATTAACAGATTCGGAGCGAGAACGACCTTTCGTAGAACCCAAACAATTTTTAGACGCAGCCAGGCTGAAAAACGAGGGTTAGCGAACTCGTAACGAGTATATTCTCGCAGTCGATTATCTGGCGCCAGTCATTTAAGAAATATACACACGTCCACCACTTGATCATGCATATCATGAGTTATGTAGCCTGGTCTGGCTTTCGATCAAAGCCGTAAATTCCATCTTCGTTGTATCAACATTTCCCAAATTCAACCACAGTAATCCTGGATATATGACAGTTCATAAAGGCACCAGGAATAGAAAGTGTAATGTATAAACTTGAAGAATAACAATATCGTTGAACGTTACAGGCTGCGCATTTTTCCAACAGTTTCGAATATAACGTTTTCTTCCAACGTGACATAAATGTGGGAACTTCTTCCCAATTCAATTTGCCATAAAACGTGGTACCATGTCGCATGAGGGTGATAAGATAAAGACGAAGGAGTGTCATCGTAAAACACGCAAAAGGAAATTCTAGATATGAACATACTACAAAACTATTAGACTGAGGAAAATGTATAACAATTATTAATTAATTACAAATGTATAACAAGTAATGACAGATTAAGAATTTGATACAGCCCTGCATTAAGACAAATTTTCGTTAGCTTGTCTATTAATTTCCATTATCAGAAACAGTAAGAACTGATGTCAAGTTTTTACACATTGGTTGGCAGTGACAGGTGTATTTTCAATGTGCTATTACAACTTGTAACACTTTCAATAATATTTTTCCTCAGGCTACAAAAATCATGATACTCAATAAAGAAAGACAATCTTACTGTACTCAGGTTGCTATTACAAATGATAATGTTTGCAATTCCATTTACCTCACTTTACAAACGTTTCGTTATTTAATAAAGAAATAAATCCTTGTTGGCCTTAGTTTGTTATTATAGACAGCAATTTTCTCAATCAACTTTTCCTCGGTTTATTCCACACATTATTCTCCAATGAAGATTGAAAGTCTTTAGGTGGTTATGAAACATTACCGATTTTCGGATCTAAAACAGGTAAAAGAATCAGTAACACACATATATATATATATATATAAGTGACGCTGAATCGTTGGAAAAGACAAGGGTCGAGCCTGGAGGAGTGACAGAGTCGAAAAATGACGAATGTTGTAGACTCGTCCGCTGGTGGGTGTTCCCGGTGTAGGATGAATGTATTCATCATCACTCAAGGCTCTGCGCGCAAACGCCACGAAGAACTTGCGGATTATGAAACGCTATGAATGCTAGCCTGCCATTGGAACTATCGTTATTCACCATTCGTATGAAAGAATATGCGTGTTAGCCTTGTTTGTACCGCGAGTAGTACCGGAGGCTTGATCGCGTAGCTGCGACTAAACGATGCGAGGCGAAACAATGTTCTTTACGCCTTTTTGTCTTGCAATCTTGCGTCTTTAAACCTTTGTTTCAGTCCTTTAGCCGCTAACTCGATTCCTTATCTCGAGCATTTTAATATACAAAGATTACGACTTTTGGGATATTCCTTAGAAATGAAGCTTATCTGCCTAGGGAAGTTTGGTAGGCATAGTGTGGTGAGATGGGTAATACGGTACACTTCGCCTGAGCCATATTACCCACAGGGAAGTGTAGACACAAATCAGAGAAGGTAAAATAAAACGTGAAAACGAATGGCGATACAAATTGCGAGGATTGGGATAATTTCCGGAAAAATTGGAATCGAGATATCTAAACCTGTGTCATTTTGAAATGAGCGACAATGTGATATAGGCCTGACGGATCATCCAATGTATTTCGCAAGCGAGAAAATGCCGCGTACGTAATAGAGGCTGGTTTCCAGCCGGATCGATTTCTGCCAACAGCTGTGAACGAGGCCGGCACAGATCCTAGAAGAAAATCTCGGCCGAAGGCCATTCTGGCGAGTGATTCAGTCTCGCGAGCGTGATCTCTGGAAGGAAAGTGCTCGGCAAGGGAGGAAAGAAGGAAGGAAGCGGGCATGCTCGCATGCCATTTACGAGGAGGCAAACGTCTAATTATCATACCGAGCAGGCACACCCAGCCGGTGTCTTACCCAGCCACGGTGGCCTACCCAGTCGTAGAGACCTATCCAGCCATAATGACATATCGAGTTGTAGTGTCCTACCCAGACATAGTGGCTTACAGAGCAGTAGTGTTATATCTAGCCATGGTGTCCTATCTAGTCATAGAACCCTGGTGACATACATAGTCATAGTGGCTTACAAAGTCACATTGACCCAAAGAGTCATAATGGCACATCCAGCCATAGTATCATGCCTGATCATAATGGCCTACAGAGCCACAGTGACCTATATAGTCATAGTGGTTTACAAAGTAAGTTGGCCTTTAAAGTCACGGTGTCCTACCTAATCATAATGGATTACAGACCCATAGTGACCTATACAGCCATAGTAGCTTACAAAGTGACACTGACCTAGAGAGTCGTAATGGCATTTTCAGCTGTAGTGTCTTATGTAGTCCCAGTGGCTTACAAAGTCAATTGACCTACAAAGACATGGTGTCCTACCTAAACAGTATGGTTCACAGAGCCACAGTGACCTACATAGTCACAGTAGCTTATAAAGTCATATCGACCCAGAAAATCATAGTGGCATATCCATCCATAGTGTCCTACGTGGTCTGGTAACTTACAAAGTCATTGTCTCCCACCTAATCATAGCGACTTTCAGAACAATAGTGGCTTACAGATCCATATTAATCCACAAATCCCCATTGGCCTACCCAACCATGGTGGTTTACCCCAGCAGTACCTGAACGCCGCGCGGCGCCCTGTTCTTCCTCAGCAGCACGTCCAGCTTCTCCAGCAGTCGGTGCTCGTCCTCGTTCTCGTCATTCGGTCTGGTAAAGCCTCTTTTGCAGGCTCGCCGCGAGAGGGCGAGCTCGAACAGTTTTTCCCACTCGCAGATGGACGCCTTCGCGAAGCTGCTCCGAGTATGCTTTGCCGAATCCCTTCGCTGCAGCTTCTTCGGCGGTAGCGAATTCCGCCTTCGCAGATTAGGTTCCCGCCGCTCTACATCGGCGGTGATCCGCTGCCATTTTCGCTCCTGCGAGGACCGAACCACGCTGCTGTCGTCCCAGCCCTGCTCCATCTTACGGAAACGCTCGTCCGCCAAGCCGTTACCACCGCGCAACGTGTCCGCCCATGTCTCCTTCTTCACGGACCTTCGTACACTCCGGGACCTAACGGCAAGTGAACACCGGATATCCTATCAGCTGCTTCTCTCAGCCTTGACCTTGACTCGACAAGGGACAACGTCGTCGTTTTGGGACTCTCGGCGGGGCAGTTCCAGTAAAATGATAGGAAAATCAAGTTTCTCATGGAGGAAAAGTTTCCAAGCTAAACTGCTGCACTTGACAATAAATCAACGACTTGCGTCTTCTCGTTTTTCAAGAATGTTCATGAGTACACGTGCTATGAATATAGTTCTTTATACTGTTCGCTCACAGATGTGCTGTTTCACCATTAACACATTTTTTGCGGGTGATGATACTGACCACGGAAATGATATAGAAGAATGACATGTAAAACACCCTTGAAATATAGGTTTGACCTAAAATTGGTACATACAATTCTCGTATCTATTATTAACAACTAGGCTTATAATACAATACCCAATTTACCAATACCTTTCACGCAGAAAATGTGTTAATCCCCTGTTGTACAGTTCCGAATACAATACGTGTTCAAAATTTGAGGTTAAATATGACTAGTGCCGTTTAGATACAGGTAACTGCAACGACATTATTTTCTCTCATTTCCGGATATCATCTCGGTGAGCAATTTAAGCACGTGCCACAAACTTCTATATTTCCCCAAGGCAATTTGAAAGGTAAAGAGGTAATCACACCAGTTGTAGCCACACATTATCCTCCCCCATTTTACGGAATGCCACTCCTGACCAGAAATCCCAAAACGGCGCTTCATCCATAACGATATACCCCTCGTTTTGTGTATACCTGACCAAACCAACTCGCTTGTCGTATTTCGCATCGTCGAATGCAGGGTCGATCCTGCGAATGATACCGGTCGGGGAGTAATGTTGCTCCAGAGACAATCCCGCCTCGGAGGAATTCATACTGTCGCTGTCGCTGTAATCCCAGGAACTGGTGCTGTTCCTGCTGAGTTTGCACCTCGCCTCGTCCTCGTTAGCCCGGTCGCCTTTCCCATGCACCTTCTTCACCAATTTCCGACTGGCCTTCGGCGAGTCCTTGAACGCGTCCTTGGGGAAGGCAGGCGGGCCAGAGCGCCCCTGCTTGGCGATACCGCTTGCGTGCGCTTTGCCTTTGCAGCCGCTGTGGTGGTGCATGTTCCTGTCATCCTTCTCGTTCGATGGCATTTCCGGCAGTCGACGTTTCCCTCGCCAATTTGAATCCCGTCTTCCTCCGCCGTAACCACCCGATCACATTATTCCCCTTCGATCAGACCAGTTTCACTACGATTTTCCTATCCAACCAACTTTTCACTAGTTTCATAATCCCAGGCGAATGTCACTGCCTTGTTCCCGCGCAACTCTGACCACCAAAAACTTTGACTCCTCGCACCGCAACAGTGCCATTTTTGATTGGACCCGGAAAATCCTCGTTGGCGTCAAAAAGCGAGGAAAACCACCGACAGTGACGCTAATCGGCGTGATCTCCGTCAGTGATAAAAATAGGTCGCCGATTTTGCGTATTCTCACCAGCGGGAAAAAGGCACTATTCCGGAACAATCACTTTCCTGAATCGCCAGCCGCGCTCAGGGACCCGCCGCTTGAAGCGGCATTTCTGTGGTTGAAAGGCGATTCTGGAATGCAGCCGGCACGTGCGATCGTCGGCGAACGCGCGAAGTACCAAGTCGTATTATTCTCGGCTGATCATAGTTTCCGAATAATCGTCGCGAGTGAAAGATCTCGTCGGAAGTGATTTTCCAGGTTCAACGCGAACACGCGAAACGTCGAGCACTAGATGGCGAACTGTTCGTCCGAGCTTGTCGGCGGGAGGATTTTGACGGGCGGAAGTCGGTCTAAAAATACGGTCTCGTGGGGGAACGACGTAAAAACGTGTACGAAACGTCTTCGCGACGAATGACAGGCGACGACTGTCTTTGAACAATACCGCGGGTTTTCACTGTAAACTTTTTTTCACTCCAAGCAACGTCGATTTTCCACCCGAAACTAGAGGGAGGGGTGGGGGGGAGGGCTCGAGGTGACGATATACCGAATACTGTAAAAGAAGAAAGACGGGAAACGAGGAAACAGAGGAGGAAAAGAGAGAAGAGGAAGAAGAGGAAGAGACAGCGCGGCAGCACGCGAACCGATCTTTCCGGACTGACACGAGCGACTGAGCGTGTGTCTACGAAGCTGCGTGGCTTCCTCCACCAGCCTCTGTGTAAACTGCCCACTTCTCCTTTGCCGGGTACCAACTAGTCTCTCGAGTGGGAAGAGTTTGCGTTTGCTTGAAAGAGCGAACCCGATCTTGAAATTTGCATGGGATCGTTACACAAGCAATTACGCTCTTTACGGACTCGTCGTAACGACGGCGAAGTTGTCTAAAATCGCGCGAGGAGCGGCGGTGCGTTTCTGTCCGGTCCGAAACCTGTTGAAACGTAGAGGCGCAACCAATCATTTTTCTTAATACGATTATTTCCTATACCGGTATATTTGCCAGGCTGAAAACTGCGTTTTGGGGGGAAGATGTGAAAGAAAGTTTACTCTCGACGTTTGTCGATCCGATCGCGATTCCCTCGGTTTATATTTAAAGTGGAGAAAACGATCGGTCGAGCCGGATCGCACAATGTAAACTGGAACCGCTTAAATCACCGTGCGGAAATAAAACCGTCGCACGCGGAGAACGTTCCTGTATAAAAAAAGAAAAATAATTGCCATGCCGGCTGTTGAACCCGAAATGTCGCCGCGCTACTGAATTAACCGGCCACGCTGTCCGGGTTATTTCAAACAATTTCGTAACGCGGCGGAAAAGTGACACTGTTGTATAAGATTTTCGTAATGTTCGCGCGACGATAAATTTGCTTTATCAAACGTTAGCTCGCTTCTCCACATTTAATTCAATATGGTCTGGATGTTGGATTTTGAGTATCACATGCGCACATATATTTGCATGTGTGTGTAT
>JABFPT010002903.1:1392-16500 GCA_022817245.1 Nixonia krombeini
GGCCGCGCTGACAAAAAGAGCAGCCTCCCAGTGACCTTGAAGTCGGAACTGCGTTCTGACCAATGTTTTATCATTTGATCAATAAAATTCGGTATATTTGGTTAGTAATAATGGGTTAATTAAGGAATAATAAACATGCCAAGGGACGATAAATCTTACATTCTCGTTCGTTACAAAAAAAGTTTGTAGTCCAAGGGAAATTGAACCGCGCAGCGGAATAACAAAACGATTTTCTTCAAAATATCATCATCGCTTCTTTGACTTGTTCAACACCAGCGGTGAAAAAGGGTAAGAAGTGCCGGTGATTTCGGCCGATATTTATGTTCTTGCTGCACTCTCTCCACTCCGCAAAGCCTCTTATTTCGCGTCCAGGTTTCCTTCGCTTCGGCCTATCCTAGTTGAATATTCAATCATCGGCCAACTTTCGCACGATGATTAAGAGATTCCTTTCTCTCGATACGCGAATTAGCCTCGCCGCTCTCGAGCAAATCACGGCCTGCGATATTTCAGTAATTTCGGGTCGCTCGGAGGGCAGCAGTGCTGCTTCACCGGCGCCTCATTTTTCGCGGATATTCCTCTGCCGCCTGGAACTTTCTCCTCCGTAGAATTTACGAATCCATACTGTTAGCAGAGACCGAGAAGAATAACTTCACAGGGACGAAACGGAGGCGAGAAAAGCGCGCAGAGGTGGACGATGATGAAGTGGCCGTAACGATCATGTGGGTCAACCGATGCTGCGCGTTCCGCCCGAAAGAGAGCTCCGGTGCGTTACGCGACGACCGCGGCCATATTGCAACGGGATCGCTCGTACGGTGGACTTTTACATCCGAGCGCGGCAGTAAATACCTCGCCAGTTTTCGCGGCTCCTGTGCTCTCTCGGCAATCGCTGGGCCGCGGCGCTCGTTTTCGGTTCCCCATTGCGCAACCTGCTCCAGTTTATCCCGCAAGAAACTCTTCCGTCGCGCGTCCACGCTCCTGCCGCCGCTGATATTATTATTAGCATACTTTTTGCCTTAATGAATCGCTTTTTACGCAACAGCATTTTTATCACCGCGGATACCTCATTGCGCGTGTTGCACCACATTTTTTTCAACCCGGGCTTTTTCTCAACTGCACTTTTTCTCCAGTGACGTGTTTACTGCTGCAGAAACGAGGGCCGTCCTGGACTAAGTGTCGCATTCGCAACGACGGAGCGTTTTTAATTATTCGACTGGCAACGCTACTCCGTCACTGTTGTAATATTACTCGTATTGTTAATGCCACCTCGATTGGGCAAACTGCGAAATGAAAAGGCCGCGCAAGCGGAGAGGCCGCTCCTTTCGGCTCTCCGGCCCGCCTTTAAATCACTTAACGCGCAAATCGGCTTTTAACTTGAGCAATGACTCTCGCAAGCGGTCTCCGGGGACCTTCGACGGGTCCTCGCGATAGTTAGGTCAGCACCGACCAAGTGCCGCGATCGTGTCCGTCCCGGTGAGTCATTGCGAGCCCGCGGCTTCGTGGCCTGGCGCCAGCGTTGCGCAACGAACGGGCACCCTCGCGTCAAAGGCATCGCACGATCACGCGCCCGTGTAAACACCGGCCGATTGCCCCTCGGACCCCTCCCACACGCCTATCACGCCAACGCGTTTCTCGCCGACCAAATTCCTCGCCAGCCGCTTCTTTTTCTTCTTTCGCGCATTCCCTTCGAGAAAAATCGCTCATAAATCACTGACGAGAAATTTGGAAATTTTTGCTCTTTCTTTTTTTTTTACTCGTAAAAGAAATGAAGAGTTCATTTTGTAACCTCCTGTGTTAAGTGATTGGGGGGGGGTGCGGAAGATGCTGTGGAAATTGCGCAAAGTGCCGTTTAACGCGTTTGTGACGTTGCCGGGTATCGGTCCAGGCGGGAAAATACCAAGTCACGTGACCGGGCGTTAAGGAAGAGAGCGGCGCAACGGTAGCCGGCGATATTGGCGATTTTTCCCGGCGCCTCATCGCGTTTATTACAGCCTTTAGACGCGATACGCGGCCCTAGTGATTCCGATGGCGCGGCTTCTCGTTATAAAGGATCTTTAAGCGGATATTGCACGAGTAGTCGGCGATAAATTTGCGGAACGTCGGCAAAAAGGACGCACGGACGGTGTTAAAGTGATTTTCCAAATAGCTTAAAGGCCTCGGCTAATAATTCCGTTCAGCCGAGAAATTGCTGGGAAATTACTAGATATTTACGAATAACTACCACCTCGGTGAAGATATAGTGCGGAATAATAACAACTGGATCGTCACAATTTATGTCCATCGTATAGTCCACTTATTTTCACTGACGTTTGGCACGATAATTTACAACCGGATTTCCGTCAATTTAACCATCTTTCTTTTTCGATTCGCGCAACAAAAACAAATTGATACGATCGTCGAAAGCAAAGTGTCAATATCGTTTCGTAACTACTATGATTAAACATACTAAATGATAATAGGTGATCCACGATTGGTAATTTTAAAGATAGTTGTTTGTTGGGTTGACAAGAAAGTAATTGCGGTTTTTAGTGTGAAACAGAACTGAAAAAAAATCGAAATTACTTTCTTGCTAACCCAATACAATAATCAATGTTACTCTATCCATCTTATTACAAAAATTGAAAAGGTAGTGCAAAAGGTAGTACAATTCAAAAGGTCAGAGTATTTTCCATAGTTTTCTTGGCCACAATGTACAGAGGTTGTAACTATTATTTTTATTGCGTTAAATGCTAATCGCTCGAAATGTTAAACTGAATGTTGAGCTAACTATAAATGTGGTCGGAGCAACAATAAATATTATTGTCTGCGCTACATCGGTGAGTCGTAAATTTCGGTAGTGTCCATATGCAACTGTGTACTTGGTTGTCACAACCCACTGCTTCTCTCGGAAACAAACATCCCGAATGAATTATTGCATTTTTTGCAAATGTCTTGAAGAATCGCGGTTATAAAAATGTCACGAGTAATTTAGCGATACGCGTAAAAAATAATGCGATAAAGGTAAATGTCACGCGAAATTTCGCTATGAACCACTTCTGCCCTAATAAATGTCAAAAATCCTTCTTCTTTCAATCACCGCAGTCATGTGGGTCATTACCCATTATATCTATATTGCAGTAATTTCTGCTTAATTAGTCGTTTCAAGGGAGACGAACAACGATCCTAACCTAGAAGCATAGTCCTTGTTTGCAATAGTCCTAACATTTTTTATTTGTCCGTGGAATTAACCGTGTATTGGTATGATTCTTTTGTCAACACGTTTTTCCTTCAGATCTGCTTTTCGTCGAGTATGCCACGTTCAAACAAGCGCGAGCGATGTGAAGCGATGGGTAGCGGTGGGTAATGAAATGAATGCGTTTCGGAGTCGTTGGTTTGATGAGGGGAGGGGGACGATCGCGGGATGCGGCGAGGCAGGTTGGGGCGGGAGAGGCCGAGCGAAGTCACAGCGGCGAAGCAACAGAAATAACGCCTCGGGGTGGCGATCAGAGTCTATAGGTGCTCGGAGATGCTCATAAATCTTGTCCTAACGCCTGGTTTATTACTCGTAATCAAGCAGCCATGAATTCTGCTGAAATCACCTACGTTATAGGCCGTGCTCTGCCTTCTACTTATACTCCCTTGCGCTTCCAACCCTCGACGCGCGGAGAACCGCTACCGATACCGCCGATTTCTTCTCTTCCAATCCCCTCGCGAGCAAATCCCTCATTTCGGCTCGTTCCGCGCGCGCAGATGACAAGCTTTGCGAATTGGCAAAAAATTGATCAAATGTAGCAATATCGCATCGCGCGACTTTTTACAAACATTTAATTTACTTATATTTCGATTTGTTTAAAATAGTTGCTTACCTTTTATACACGTATATCACCTGGTCTTCTCTTTAATTTTTTTTTGGTTCACGAATGTTCACATGATTAATTTCTTTTTTTGTTATTATGAAAGTCATTTCAAATCGATATTTACTATTTTTCGATTCGAAAAAGCATTTCTTGTATTGCGGGAGAAAAGACGAATATGCCACTGAAAGATTGGCATGATATGATGTTAAAGGAAGGCTCCCCCTGTTGTTAGTTGTCATAATAGGTATAGGCACTTTTGCTTTTTATCTTACAGGTAAAACATGCTGCAGGTTGATGCATTAGGTACGAGAATCGCATTTAAATCAGAACCTGGCGAGCCGGATTCAACATTCGGCCGTGTTCCAGATACCGATTACACGCGATGTGTCTGGAACCTTATTTGACGCGGGTTGTGCAACGTCAAAGATTAATATAACACTACTGGTTGATAACGATTTTGATCGGAGCACCTGTTGCACTAAATACGTGCAAGTAAACATTACAAAAATGGGAAACATACAAATTATCAAATTTTATATTTCTGTTTAAAAAGTGCTTTATTTTATTTAATATGAAAATCTAGAAGCAAATATGAAAATGTAACAAAATGTTCATTTGATTTCGTATAAAAATGAATTAGTTCTTCCGTCTTTAATTGGCGGGAGGGGGGAGCAGAGTCTCAAGTAGTTTTGATAAGATTTGAGATGAGGTGTCGAAATGTCAGCAGTGTGTGTGGTGTTTTTATTTACTTTGCTCTGTCCTTTTTTACCGTTTACATTGTTTGGCGTGGGAAGAAGACGGAAGTAAAAAACATATACATTTCTATTGATTATAATACTGAAGTACAAATTTAATTAATTTGAAAATATCTCTGATAACAAAATGCCCATTATTAAAAAAAACTATAAAAATTAATTTCCCAAATTTTGTTTTACTTCGAACGGAACAGTACAATTGCATGTTTTACGTTAAACTGCGCGCATTTAATATATCAGACAATTTTAATCATACATTTCAATTAATATACCTGACAAGCAATTAAGTAAAATAAATCTCGACTTAATAATAGGCATAACTGGCATTTTTTGACAAAAGCGCGGCTTTAATGCGGCGCCATTTTAGTGGAATATTTTGCTGGTACGGAGACCTTTGTCCGCGTCTTCCTTTGATTTTCTTCCAAGTAATGATAGGGATTGTCTGTCCGAATGGTCATTATTTTTACGATCAATCACACCGCTCATTATCTTTAACAACCACGCTACACAGATAACCTTTACTCATTAGTGTATCAGTTATAAATACGTTCGTTCACGTGTGTGCCGCATTCATTGAATATCCCACAGGGAACCGCGCTGGAAAATCTAACTCGCGTGCCTTAAACGCTCTCTTCGTAAAACCATTACTTTTACATCCCCTCGCACGCCGAATAAACTGAATTTTATTATTAACGGCGTCTCATTATTCCCGGCATTCCTTCACTCCCCACTCGCGCCTTCGTCACCGCTTCCTTTTTTTTTCTATCTGTTGTTCGCTTGTAATCAATCTTTTTTACGCAAATACTGTCACTGTTAGGCCGTCCGAGGTGTCGAAAACAGATTCGAGATAGCGGTAACTACCTTCGTCCCTCCCGAGGCGACTCGCGAATAGATTAGAAATGCGCGTTAGAAACGTAATTACGCGTTGTCACGCTCGTCAAGCCACCTCCACAACATTGGATAATGAAAGCTTGCGTTGTAGATCTCTATCTCGGTGTACTTTCGTGATAGTCGATTTCCCGATCTTGAACAAACGAGCAATGCGTTAAAAGAATACTAATTCGTTATCCGTCAATAGCGAGATAACGAAATGTCACAAATTCCCAGGCGCAAACACAGATACGCAAACAAACACGCATGCGTATAAATGAACACACGTACATAGATAAATCCAACACTAACATAAGTACATAGAACATTTCCATAAATGTGTATAACACGCGCATACATAAACGGGTACACGCACAAATGAATCGGAAAAAGAAAATGAGCACCTGTTCGAGTGGTGGCGTAAGCGCGCAGGTTTGTTTATTTACATCGTCAAAGAAATTGTTATTCGAGATGTGACTGCCGCACCGGGAAAATCTCGTGTAATAGACCGGGAAACAAACACTGCGGCGTTTCATTGGCATACAGTCGTACGATTAGTCCTAACGTGTCGGAATAATGGTAATAAAGGTAATAATAATGACGAGGAAGGGACATTAGATATTATTGAGTACACGTGTCTACGTGTCCGACACGTGACAGTACCGCGCACGACCGACGAGTCACGAGCGTGCGTTTCCGCAGCGGTTCCGGCGACGTGACCGTTCGTCTCTCCTCAATCGGCGCGTTACGTGCCCGCGCCGTGTGTTCCTCCTCGCTTTTTCTCCTCTTTCGCGCTTTTTTCCAGCGGCGAGAGAGGAGAGCGCGATTCGCAGGCGCCGCACGCCTCGCCACGGAGATCCACGCCGATTATTTATTAATACATTATTGGGTTAGTGTACGAGGAAAATGACCGACCGTTATTATTGACGTCCGATCTTTAATAGTGGTTCATCGGCGGACTGAGGTAACGAACTTAACAATTTCTTTCTTTTTCGATTACATTGCTTTGAAGAGTGTGAAATGTATGTGCAGTGCAGTTGTATATTACATGATTGTTGTAAGCGTGTAATAAACGTCAAGTCGGCGAAGCATATATTTACGTCTGTTATTTTGTTTCTGTAAGAATTGCCAACAAATATATTCATAAGTGTATTTATTATTTAGTCGTAGTCACATTCCTGTTTACTCGTTTCGTGAACGTTCTAATTGCCCATGAAAAATTGATTACTATTCTTAAATCCAGTTCGATGGAAAAGTTTAAGTTTCATTATAAATGCTCCAATTTGTTACATAACCGTTCGTCGTAGTACGTGTGTGCTGGTGCGAATGTGCTCGAGTGTGTTTGTCGAAGCGACAACCGAGCAAAGAAAAAATCGTGGGAAAGAAGATCGGCGCGCGATCGCGATGACCCGCAAGCGGTCCGAAGGCAGCTGTTATTATATGAGAGAGCGGGTGGTCAAGGAGGGACGCGAGTCCCGATACTGTCGTCGGCTCGCGCGTCTCCTCCGCGTCCGCATGGCGGCACGATGGATACGATCGCTACTCGCCCGACGACGTGCACGCCGGCCTTTCCGATTGATGGATCTCCTGCAGCGGCGTTTTCGTAGTTAACCGGGGGAAGCGGCGCGTTGTGCAACGCCGCGCTAACGATCACCGTGCCATTCCCCGTACTTACCGATTTTTCATCCCGTTTTATCGCCGCGATAAGCATCGTCCGCGAGGTTTTGCAGAGACGCGCGACGCGTCCTTCGTTTGAACGGCGATCCGGTGATCGATGGCGTGAAAAATCAAATCGCGATTCCGCCAATGCAATTCAGCTGACCGCGGAATTAATAACGCTTTCCAGTAATTTCGAAGACTTTCGATTAATTTCGACGGCGAGACGCGAACGCTCGAAGTTTGTTACCGCGACTACGGCCGATATCGGGGAAAGCTGCGAGACGGGACCGGTCCGATCGACCGACAGACCGATCAACAGGCAAACGGACGGTTGATGGCGTTGATCACAGCGGACAAGCAGGCGGCGAGGAACCAGGATGGCTCGTCTCAAAATGGCACCTACTCCGGGTATTAATAAAGAAATGAAGTGGCGACGGGATTCGCTTTTGGTGTAAATAGTCTAATGTTACTGCGGTGCGAAACCGGCCGAATTGAATTATTTCCCGGCGGGCGTTTGACAAGCGACGGCTCGCGCTTATCGCCGGCGACTTATCGCCAACGGCCCGCTCGCTTTCCTTATTCAAGGGAATGCCGCGGCTAACGAGCCGCTAACGAGAATCGGCTCTATCCCGCCCGATTATTCCCGTTCTTTCGAACATTACTCTCGCTTATCCGCGAGCTTCCTATTATCCCCTTTTGCCCTCTTCGAACCCAAGGAAACCCACCGTTATCGACTCGCCGTATCTGCTCTTCTCCTCCTCCACTGTTTATTTCTGTTAATGAATTATTAATATACACCGTTTATTATTTTACGGACTTACGGTATTCAAATGCCTCCGTCCGCTTAAAAAATCTTTCATCAACCTTCAGTCAACGCTGGTTTCACAACGCGTTCACAACGATAAATTTAGCTCTTGCGGCGAATTTATCTGTACAAACAATTCTTCGGATAATCGTTTCCTCGCTCCATACAAATGTGTAAGGAGTTCACGGTATTTGCATTATTGGTCTAACATTAATTGTTTTATGCAACGGCCGCTTTCATGCTGAATAAAGAATATTTGCGAAAAGATGCCATTGACAAATTTAGTTCCGTTTCACGCGGCGACACTCGTCTTCTATTCATGACGAATTTCACCATTATGCGATTCATCACGCTTCTCTAGCCCGCTGACTTCGCCAGGCATAATAGATCGGCGTTCTATCCGGACATCGCGCACGTCATTAATTACCACGCCGCACAATAAAATGCGTACGACGCGCGCGCTCGCACGCTGCGTACAGCGCTCACAATGCCAGGAATCTTTTCTCTCTCGTTCTCTTTCCCTGCATCTCTCTCATTGTGTCTTTGTCCAGCGCTCTCTTTCCATCCTTTTTCATCTCCTCGTTCTACACCTTTTCGTCTCTTCTGCTCTCTCTTTCTCCATCCCTTTCGTCCACTCTTTCTTTCTCTCTCTCTCTTTCTTTTATTCAATCCTTCAGCCTATCTCCATCTCGTTCCCCCAACCGGCAGTGGCGAACCGCGATGTAATCCATTCCTTCAAAAGGTCGCGTCGACCGGAGATTAATTGGCCGGGCTAAATGAAGTGCGTAAATTCGGACAGCGCGAAGATGTCAGCGAAGTTTTGCCCCGGAGAAATCGCGTGGAACTGGCCGCGAACGGGTCCATGCCCGGTCGATAACGGCGCCGGACAATGAAGCGACCCGTGAAAGCGGCTCGGTGGAAACGCGTGGTTACGGTATCGAAAAAACCGTTGGTACAAGCCAACGGCATTTCGTCGTCAGCGTCGAGCACGGTACTGATGTTATGGCGATTATGAACACCACCGTTGACCGTGACAACAAACCTCGTACGCGGTTGTGCCACCGCCTCCTGCTCGGTTGGATGAAACAGCGGCCGGAGGTGTTTGCGGTCACGAAAGTGACAACCACAAAATTGTGGTCGAGCTAATCGCAGTTTTCGCTTTTAACATCAAAATCATCGTGGTAAATGATACGCGGTGATACTGATTGTCACGAAATATACACCATTTCGAAGATCCGTTAAATCGTTTTTCTCCCACTTCTCCACTGCTCTTCTTTTTGCACGTTTCACAATTTTCAACCACATCGTATATTCTGCAAATGAGAATGTTACGTGTAATACGCATGATCGCAATGACGAGCCGGCTCTCGAGCTGAAAGAAGCGGCGATGCCGCGAAAGCAATTGAATAATCGATGCGATCGCGAAAAAGGACCGCGCGCGCATTTTGAGAAAAAGATGAGGAATCGCAGGCGGCTGAGTCGGGGTAAAAATGAGGCGAGATGCCTCATAAATATCACTTCCCATCGCGGCGGAGCGTCTTTCGCGGCCAACAAACAATGTCATTTGTAACGTTTTTCCGCGGCTACGTCAATGGCCGATGCAGTGTCGGCTCGATCGTTCCGTTATGATGCAGGACTTGTTGGAAGGCAGAGCTGGGCTACGTGCCCCGGTGCCTTTGCTTTACCTGAGTTTTGAAGTCGCCGACAAGGTAAGCAGTAAAGTGGTTTTGTAGATCGCGTCTCTATACTTTAATCCGCGGATTTCAGCGATCTTGCCGCCGCCACCGCCGCCGCAAACGCCGTGCGCTTTCGTTTCTTGCTGCCCAGGTATTCTCGTCCTCCGGTTTGCCGCGTGCTATACCGGGTGAATCGAAGCAACCGGGTCATATTCGCGGGAATACGCAAAATCCGTCCTTTTTCATTGGGATGTCGGTCTGACAGGCTCATTGCATTATTGTTCTCATTATTCTTCTTTAAAACTTCCTCCTCTCAACTCTATTATTATTAATCATATTACAAACTGAATTAAAAATGGTACATTTGTTTCACTTTTTTATTTCATTCTCGAAATACACCAAACAGTGTAAATATGCAATATACGTAAAAATAACGAGCATTTTCAAGTAATTCTTGCCTCATGAAAATACGGTGCAACAGTGTTAAATTATGGGTGAATTAATAAACACAGGACTTCGATTCGTTACGAAACTTTGTATTTATTGTTGTCGTCAAAGCGTATTGAAATATCACGTGTATATCGCGTCTCGATTTCTCCCGAAAACGCGGCTGACCGAGTGTAGCGGGGGAATCGTTCGTGAAAGCCGAAACGAAAGCGGGAAGAGCGGCAAAGATTTAAGGACGTGGCGCGAGTCACCTGCAGCGGGCAGGAAATCTATAAGCATAGGCGCGATAAATAATCCCGATGCTAATGAAAGACGCCGAGGGCCAGCGTGTGGCCACTCGCGTGTCCGCACTCGCGTGGGTGACCGAGGGCGCGTGCCTCGCTAGACTCAGCCTGCAAATTAGACGCGCAACAGAGGTTTTCTGGAGACTCGACAACCGACGACATTTCCGCTTCAGCGGAATATCAGTTTTTAACAAGATGCGAAGACAAAAAACGCAGTTTGCATTACATCACGTTTAAAGGATCATATTTCTTATTCCACAAGTAAACGAAAATTGCTTCCCGTCAAAATACATTTTAACATTCTTACATAAACATTCTCCCTTTCGTGACAGAAGTGTGGAATGTTTGTTTCGTATGGAATATTAACGAACAGTGAGCAACATTTCGCGTGTAAAAATTGTGATGAAAGATGATACATTTCTGCCAGAAATTTTCATTCGCTGTTGACAGATAAAGTGAGTCGATGGTCTCGCGAGGGGTAAAGCGCTGAGAAGACGCCGAAATTGAAATCTCCTGCGCGGATGGAAACCGTCTATAAACATGTCGCGTTTTGAAAGGAGCGACCGGAATGTCAAGTTTCTTCGCGGATGGCAATCGGATAATAATCGACTCGAGAGTGATTCATGCGCCGCGCCGCGCCTTTGTATTCAGCCGGGAATAGGGCAGCGACGAGGCCGGCGGAGGATCTCGCGGGAACGAGAAAAGGGAATAGGACTAGTCCTGTGAAAGCGACTCGGGAAATCAGGATTGATACAGGACTGCGGTAGGTTCGCTCGTAACGCCGTCCGCGATACCTAAAGCCTCGCCTCGGCCATTAATCACTCGCGTACGAGTTACGCCCGGCAGTGATTAGCAGGCGAGAATGTCGTTTGCCGGGGAAAAGAGCGGTGACTTGCGGTATCGTTGACCACCGGCGCGGCCCCGACGACGATTGAGCCGTCCGTCTTCGCGCTCGGAACTTCCCCCGATTTTCCTACGTCTGTTCTCTGCTTGCACTTTCCATCGTTTAAAATCCGAACTTATTCGTCCTTGGATTATGAATGAGTTAGCTACACACTTCCATTACTCTCGACAAAGCGGAATACTTTCTCAACGATAATAATAAACGTTAGAATATTCAGGTTCATTAGCACGCGACGTGTCTTGCGAAAAAAAGTTACTGCCTGGGAGATTTCCGACAGTAACGTTTCGCGTATTGGCTGTTTTTTTACAAGTTTCTTAATTGCCTTGATGTCATCAAAGGTCCGAAAAAACCGCGAAGTGAAAAGAAATTCGCGCGCTCTCATCGTCGAAACGGCCACGTGTCGCAACAAACCAGCGCGCAAATTGCTCGTGACTTACACCCACGCAACGTCGAAATTTCATCCAGGTTTCACCAACGGCCTCTTCACCGGTGGCCCGGTGACTCGTTCCGTATTTATTGCGTATATTCAAATTTTTCATGAAGCCATCAATTCCGCTATCGACCGACGAACATCCGCGATCATTTTCCTCGTCGCTCCGGCACAGTTGACGATTCGACTCGGGCATCGAAGTTCGCCGCTTCTTCCTCGCGACATTCGCGGAACGCCGCGTACGCGAACGTTCCTCGCGTTTTCTTATCTTTTCTTCAACGGAGAATCGACGTGCCGCGTCCCGCAATAATTCTTCACCGCTGCCGACGACCCCCTCCTCCCGATATCAAACCGTTCGCAGAACCGATTCTGCCGATCGTGAAAGAAGCATCGTCCATTTTGCCGAAGAAACGGTCAAATGGCGGAATTAATAATTAGCCGGAACCGCTCGCGGGGTATAAAATTGCTAATTTTATACTCCTGGTTCCGAGATTCGCGGTAATATCAATTATTTTCGCCGCGTTTCTTTTCGATTCGGCCCGCGCGCGGCGACTGCTTTCGTAGCCATAA
Organism: Nixonia krombeini; assembly: GCA_022817245.1. Taxonomy (NCBI): domain Eukaryota; kingdom Metazoa; phylum Arthropoda; class Insecta; order Hymenoptera; family Scelionidae; genus Nixonia; species Nixonia krombeini. Next base: position 13,626 of record JABFPT010002903.1, read on the forward strand.
AACTTTTTGCTCGTGTGGCCCGCGCGCGTTACTATTCCGTTCCGCCGGCCGTATTAATTAATCCCTCGTCGGGGTGGACCGCGAGATCGGCCGACATTAATAATGATCGGCGGTAATGGCTGTTTACCGGGTACATAAAGCAATGTCGAGGATGTGCGCGTCGTTCGTAAAACTTTATGAAGGAATCGTAACAAAAGGGGGTGGGGCAAAAAAGGGTTGCTGATTTAAGGAGTTGGGCAACTTTCGCCGGTTTTTTCCCCCCACGTTTTAACCGCCTCGCCGAAACAGTCGGTATTGTTTATTAGATTTCGTTCCAATATTTCCATTAAAGCTCGTTTATCCGATCGCGGCCGTTTAAATTCCCATTGACGTTTTTAGCGCTGCGAAATAAACTCGCATATTTATACGGCTGATAGATTTTGCGGTAAAAAGCGAATTGACGTGCCTTCCCGTAAGTCCACTGAATATATGGAATTGGCGAAAGGTCGCGTTCGCATTTTCGATTCCCGCTAATCGAGCCCGCTTAAAATGTAGCCGCGGGAGCCGGACTCGCGTAATTCACGCCGCGAACGCAATCAATGGCTCGCTGCTACGAAACCAGTAGGATTACCGACTTAAAGTGTACGCTGTGCCCGGTAAATAATGCACGCCTTGCGCGCCGTACAGAGACATTTTTTACGCACTTACTCCGATCGAATATAAAAATAACCGGTATTTCTCAAAGATTAAGGGCCCGACCGTTCCGCGTACAGTCGAATATTCATACTCTTATTTTTTTAATCGACTTCTTTACGCCCACTTTTCATTTCCAATTAATTAAACTGCAAGCCAGTCCGCGTTTTAAAACCGCCTTAATTACGCTTTTTATTGCCAGGCCGGGCAGACCGTAACGCGTCGCGTATTGTTAACAAATCGTTACGTCTCGGCAAAAGTACTGCAAAATCCTCGTTTCTGTATCTTTTCCCGTTAACAGTATTCCTTTCCCGGTTTAAAAATGTCTTGTAATACTCAAATAAATAAATAAGGAAACTACGGAAAACGCGCCGAGGCGGAAACGCGGAACAATGCTTTGTCATTACGATGCGGAGTAATTTTAGATTGATCACGGGAAAACGTCGCGTCTAGTAAAATCACCGTGGTTTCGTGTACGGCCGGGTAACGACTATCCGTCGCCGTTCCCCGAGCGCACGCGAAAACTTACGCGAACGTCGCGACGGAGTGCTCTCCTTCCCCGGATTTCGTTGATCCGCGGCAAATCCGAAAGTAATGGCTTTCGAATATGTGCAAAACGAAACCGGTTTAGCTCGCGATCGACGCGCGCGTACTTCGCCGAGCCTCGGCTTTTTCTCTCCCTCCTTTTCTCTTTTTTCTTTATCCCCGATTAGTAATTAAGGTTTCAGTGATTTAAAACAGTCCTTACAGATAGCACGCAGTTCATAAATATGTACGTTTCGGCGACTTTCCAGGCGAGCCGCGAAACTTTCAGCTACGACTCGCCGCGACGAACTTTTCTCGCGTGTCCGCCGACAATTAGCCGGTTAATGGGCGATACATAGCCAGAGTCGCTGTCCCGCGTCGTGCCCCGAGCGTCGCGTAAATAATGGTCGAAAAATTGCGGTCGGGAAACGGATTATTTATGAAAAAATAGCATTCACCGCGAGCGGTTTTAAGTGATTTAGCGAGCACGCGTATGAAAACGCGGGAACGCGAATTATCCCGTCGGATTTATCCCGAGCGACTGTAAATCGCAGCTCGATTAATTTTTACGACGCGGGGACTATTAAAAATGCGTTAGCGTTAGTCTCTTCCCCCTTGTTAATGCGTCTCGTCATCGTCAGAGATTTAATACGCCGTGATACGGGAAGGGTGGTAGGGGGAAGGGGGCAGTGGAGGGGCTGTGCGTGGGCCCGCACACGCGCGCGCATGCAAATACATGGAACTCTCACGCCTCCGCCCGTGACGTCACACCTGGCTGTATCTACGAGAGACTAAAAAGATTGAAAGAGGAGGAAAAAAAGAGAATGACCCGAACCGGTCCCGGCAGGGTCAACAGCACACGCCACCCCCGTAGGGCCCGTCGTCCATTGGCCTGGCTCGACCCTAACGGGTGTTCGTTAAGTCTAGATCACCATTCCGGGCATTCCGCTCCGAAACGTCCGAGGCCGATTTTCCAAAATGCGCGATTCGTTTCGCGCCCAGAGAAGAAGAAGGACCAGTCGAAATAGGCGGGCTTTGCGAGTCAATTGCTCCGGAAACGTTGTAACATTTCGATAGAGAATGACAAATCGTTTAGTTTGAATCACTGCTTTTGAATGGGCGAGTAGGCATTCGAAAGTCACGACTTTCATTGAGGCGAAAGAAAGGCCCTGGATTAATACTCGATCAAAAGCAGTGGAGCGAATCACGTCGAGTTAAATGAGGCGGAACCGGCAATTAGAGAAGGTGGGTATTTACATCGTATTTGACAAAGCGTCGGATTAAGCGGCGTGACGAAATGCTGGGTAACGCTAATTATCACGTTGTTCGGGACACGCGGTTCTTTTCCGCACCCTCCCCTCCCCTCAGCCAGACGCGGTTATCCCCGGATTGCCATCTGTCTGGAAAAAGAGTCGATAGCGAATGAAAACCGATACGGATCGACAAGTGAGATCGGCCGTCCGTAACGACCGAGTGGTTATCACCTCGTTATCTGGCGGGCGCCGTCATCGCGCAAAGGAACCGTGGCGATCGTTGCGGCAGCTAGTCGCGGGGAACAAAAACACGCAGCGCAAACTCGACACGCGACCCACACGCGACTCTTTCACCCCTCCCCCCGCCCCCCCCCCCTTCCCCCGCCCCCCTCCCCCCCCCCCCAGCTGGGCACTAAGACGGAAAT